>PVLD010023252.1:0-27771 GCA_004027595.1 Dinomys branickii | reverse complement strand
CGGCCGGCCCAACCCTCGAGGGCTGGGCAGCTCCCTGGGTCTCCAGCCGTGGGGAGGAGCTCGCCCTGGGTCGGCTGGTGGGTGAACAATTCTCTCTCGCAGCTCCCGGGGCCAGACGGTGGCCAGGACGCACGAAAACCACCCACACCTTCGCAGACTCGGATGCCGGTGCCGGTACCGGTGCCTGTGCCTGCCGACCCTGACACCGATTTTTTAAAAAACATCAGTGGCTGTATAAATATCAGACAGTGTAGATTTTCGAGGAAAGACTATTATGAAGGACAAAGAAGGTCACTTCAAAATAGAAAACAGTTCACTTACCAAGAGGATATATTCTTAAATATTTATAGGCCTGACAACAGAGCTCCAAACGACGTGAAGCATAACCTGACAGAACGGCAAGGAGAAACAGAGAAGCCCCCAGTTAACTCAGATGTTTTGGTGTATCCGTTTGCCATATGTAACGGAGCAGGAGAGGAGGAGGCCTCAGTCCAGTTCACTTCCTTTGTCACATGAGGAAAATAGAACCTTGGAAAGTCAGAGGACTTGCCCAAGCTTATGGAGTTAATCAGTGCCCCAGCCTGGACATCAGCCCAAGGGACACCCAGTTCCCTACAAGAGATAGACTCCCAAATTCAGATTAAAGTTGTGGTGTATGGTGTAATAAGAATTGGCAGTTCCATTGGGAAACTAGTCATGGTCACTTGAGTTTTAAGACAAGTTCAGTCCTTGTCACAAATACTTGTTAAGGCTGAATAATACTCCATCGTGGATGGATCTGGCAATCATGTCCAGCTCAGAAAGACAAATATAGTATGTTCTCCCTAATATGTGGAATCTTAAAAAAAGATGAAAAGAAAGTAGAAAGAAGCTAGTATTTGACAAGGGGAAGGGAAGAAAGGGAAGTCTGAGGGAATGTAAAGGTGGGTAATGGGACGTGGATATGATAGAAATGTATGGATTGAACGCCTCAAAAATGTGAGACTGGCGGGGATGAAGGAAATGACTAGAATGAGATGTGCGCGCACAGATCTTCCAAAACAAAACCCCATAATCTAGATATCAAATATGCATGCATAAAAAATGTGAAAGAAAAAGGTGCAGGGCTCATAAATTTCAGAGGACTTTCATACTGTGCGTAATAATTTCACTAGGGATGTCTGTAGTAGGAAGAAAACCACAAAACACTGTTTTTAAAAACTTTATAATTCTGATAGTTGTAAAAATGATGAGAAACCAGTATTTAAGATGGGAAGGCAGTGAGAGTACACAACTAAAAGACCTTTTCTCAGAAACATACTCAAGGGTGTGTACACCAGTTGATGGAAAATTAGTAAGCATGGAGAAATAAGGAAGGTACAGATGACTTATAACAATTAGCGGTGACCTTTTAAACCTATAAATCACATAGTAAGGTTTAAAACCCATTAAAAACTTTTAAGAGGTAAGCACTCTTGGAGGTGTTGTATATAATCATGAAGTCCATTTCCTCTCCTCATGGAGTTTATATTTTAATAAGGAAGAGACAGGCCTCCAAGTGATACACAAACTTGTAAGTGGTAAATGTTCTTAAGTAAAATAAAATAAAGTGATAGTGATACGGAGCAGACCAGAGATTTTAGGAATTATGACCCTGTGTAGTTTAAACCTGGAATGTCCCCCAAACACCCATGACTTAAAGGGTTGGTTTTCATACTATTGGAAGTTGGCCAAACCTTTAGGAGGTGGGACATGTCTGGGGGCAAGTTAGGTCACTGAGGGCCATACCTTTTAAGATTCTTCCATCCTTTTTTTCCTTCCAGGCCACCATAAGGTGAGCAGACATGTTCTTTCATGTGCTTCCCCTATGATGTGCTGTGCCGTCACAACCCCAAGGCAAAGCATTCAGGTGACCATGGACTGAAACCCTAAAACGATCAGCCAACATAAATTTTCCTCCTTATAGGTTGACTATCTCACGCATTTGATCATAATAAAATCTGACTTGCACAGACACCATGTTATTTTCCCAGGAAAGGGTAGTCCTGTGAAATCAAAAGGTAAATAAGTGCTGCCTGTATGTCATATTATTGGAGTTCTCTATGTATGTTAGTAAATTAAAGGCTTTGAGAAGTCCTGCAGCAATGAAACTCACTTCAGTTGGTTTTTATTCAACACTTTCCGACTATGGGACATGCTTTGAGAAATTTCCATGGTGCATTTTAGGGTCCCACAATTTCTTTCCCAGCTATTTTCTGAATTAAAGAACCAAACTTCTAATTTTTCATATCATTAGCTTATTCCTCAAAATGATTGTAGCACCCTTCAGAATCAATTTGCAACTGAAGCTATTATATTCACCAGAGAGGCATTCAGCAGCATGATGTGGACAAAGGACTCTGTCCTCCTCCCCTATAATTCTATAATTTTCTAGACTGAGAGTTGAATACTATGGTTGACCTTTTTCTATTAGAATGTCCATGTCCCAGGTGTTGGTGCTGCTGCTCTGGTATGGGATATGCCTTGTTCCGTTATGTTCAAGCTCAAGCTTGGCATTTGGAGGTTTAACCAACCCCTTCCCTTGGGTCCTCCCTTTGTATCTGATGCAGTTTGCATAGGGAAGCGCCTGGGCAGTGGGACTGTGATAAGTGTCCTGGGGGAATTGTATGTGCTGCCAAGGTACAAGGTACTGCCCACTGCCTGTGAGACACAGTCTTTCCACACTGTCTTTCTATGGCTTTACCTGGGCAGCATCTATTCATGAGGAGGCTTGCCTGCATGTGGAATGGCAATAGCTTTTGTCATAACTAGCAGGCGGGAAAACAAAATAAAGCCAACAAAAGGAAAATGATAGGATGAAACTCTGGCTAGAGACTGGGTCCAGCCCTGATTCTGAGCCTGAGTACAGCCTTTTCATTATCGATAGGGATTAACAAATGTGAGAGACCCTATAGTAACAGTGGCCATGAAGGGAGAGCTTCTTCTCCAGGCTGTAGAGTGACAGAGAAAAGTCCCATCTCAGTGGGGCTCCCCACTGAGATGCTTAATCACAGTTAATGTAGTCTAACGTCCCGCGAATCTCTTTTCCTCTCCCTCATCACATCATGCTCTGAGAGATGCTTTGTAAGACCTACAGGAATCCATTCATTCATTCTTAAGGGTGCAAAGCTATGGGCTCAGGAGCCAGCTTCACCAGGCCTTCAGTCTCCCAATATTTGGGAGAAATATGGTTCAAAACAAATACCAGCAGCAACACTGACAGGAAAGAGAAAGGAAGCAGCAGACAGGGGCATCGTGAAGCTGTGAAGGGAGTGACCAGGCTGTCACTGCTGCCAGGTAAATCTGAAGAGGAGACAGGGCAGGTCCAGCCTGCTGCTTCTATGTGAATGAGCTTGCACCAGCCCCAGCTCCAGGACAGTGTACCATGTGGCCATGCGGGCATGGGGGTGCAGGACCCTGCCCCCAGCCTTGCAACCCTGATGGGTTATAAGGCAGTTGCCTGACCTCTCTTCCCACTTCTGAGTTACTATATTGTGCTACAAGGAGGTACCTAGTAAGATATCCAGAAACCAAAGCAGGAGGCTCTGCCAAGAAGAGTATTTCATAAACCCTCAAATTCAGTAAATAAGAAAGAATACACTGTTCTGTGAGAAGGCGAAAGTCTGGAACTGACTGGAATTGTTGCTTTTTAGAGGAAATGCATAAAATAAATGGGAGCTCAATTACCTAAGGCTGATGGTGAGAATCATATCACCCTTAAAGATCAATGAATATTATTTTCTGTAATAAGTATAATTCCAGAGAGGGCCAGCCCAGTGTCTCTAATGGTAAGTGCTCCCCACTTGGTATGCAAAAACAGCTTACCTCATCCTACTGGGGCCTTGCCACAATGATCCCAGCCAAATGCACCATAAGAAACAAAATGCCAATTGAAAAGGCATTTAGGATGTCAAATAAAAAGACTTCAATTGTCAGCTGTGAGATGAGAACACCTATTAGTACATTGTGAGCTTTAAAGGAGGCTCTTGAGTTTCCTGTTTCTAACTGATATGAACCTCATTTAGGGAAGTAATGTTAAGATAGTTTGTAAAACCCAAACAGATGCAGGTTTGCAGGTAAGAATGATTGGAGGTGATTTCTTTCTCAAGACCAATCTTCTCAACACCCATCTTCTATGAGAAGAAACAGGTTTGGCCATTTCTGTCAGCAGACACAACTCCTTGGCACTGCACTGGGCGGGACATCTGCCAAAGGACAATAGAACTTAAATGGACAAACTTTCATAATCTTTTTTACTTAGTTTACCAGCATAGAAATGTATTGACTAGCTCTGTGTAGATTGTATTGACCAGATCTGTATATAGATTGGAAAGGAAAGAAGAAAACTATGTTCACAGTGGCCATCCATTTCTGTGTAGAAAATCCAAAAGTGTTATAAAATAGTCTTCTGGACTTTACACATGATTATAACTAGGTTGCAAGATATTGGGTTAATATACAAAACTGAATCACTTTCTACATGCCTGCAATGAACAAGGGAAATTAAAAATACATAGTGATTACATCAGTGCCCCTGTCTTAGTAACTTTCTTGTTCCTGGGACAAAATGCCTGAGGCCCACAAGTTAAACGTGGAAAGATGTGTTTTAGCTCACACTTTGTGGAGGTTTCAATTCACATTTGGCTAGCTCCAAAGCAGGATGGCACGGCAGAGGAGAAACAGTCATGGCAAAGTAAGCAGAAAGCAGCACATCTGCCCTTTTTCTTTCCTTTTTGTTATGGTTGATACATTGTGTCAACCTGGGAAGTCTAGAGGTTTGGCTGAGTGACTCAGGAGAGAGTCAGGGCCCTTACTTTGTATACATCCTGACCCTGTGGAAGAAGAGGGCATGGAGATTGTGTGAGTTCTATATGCCCCCTGGGTGGGGGTAGCCTGTTTACAATGTAAGGGAGAAAAAGAGGCTGCTTGCAGCCATTCTCTTTTGCTCTTGTGGTTTTTGCTGTGTGCTGCTGCCATGAACGCTTGCCCTCTGCCATGTGCCACTCTGCCTCAGAACCAGCCAAGTGTGGACTAAAACCTCCACTAACTGTAAGCTAAATAAACCTTTGCTTCCTTCATTTTGGGCATTGGGTATTTTGTCTCAACAATGAGAAAAAAGTAACCAAGACACCTTTATACTCCTTTCCAGGCTATAAGCATATTGGTTGGTTCCCCCTACACCCTGGTGAGGCTTCCATCTTCAGTAAATCCATTCAGTTATATCCAGAATTATGCTAAATCATCCCTGGACTAATCCAGTTACCACATCCATAATCTAGTATCACATAACCATGATCCAGTCACCTCCCAAAGTCCCACCTGTAAGTGCATGAGGCTTTAGGGGAACATCTAGATACAAGTCACAGCAATCCCCGAAATGGAATACTTACATATACATCTAACAAAATGTGTGTGAGATCCATATGAGATAAATTATAAAACTCTGATGACAGAAATAAAAAAGAAACTAAATAAATGGAGAGAATTCCACGCTCATTAATGGGAAGACCCAATATTATCAAGTTCTTTGAAATCTGTCCAATAGATCCAAGACAACCCCTATCAAAATTTCATCAAATTATTTTGTAGGTATTAACAAACTTATCCTAATCTTTCTATGAAGAGATAAAAAACAAAATAGCCAACTCAGAGTTAATGGAGAATAAATAATAAAGTTGGAAGACTGATACTAACAAAACTCAAGATTTATTATAAGGCAACAATAATCAGAGAGGTATGTTATTATGATAAGAATAGAATGATCCGCAAAACTGGAGAGATCAGAAATAGATTCACATAAATATGGTCAACTGATAGCTGAAAGAACAAATACGATGGTGCAAAGTCTTATCAATAAATCATGCTAGAATAGCTGAATATCCAATATAAAAATGAATCTTGATACAGAATTTACACTGTTCATTTACAAACTCAAAATACATCATAGATATTAATGAAAAACATAAAACCATACAACCATCAAACGATAACATGGAAAATAATCTCTATGACCTTCGATTTGGTGATAACATTTTAGATATAATACCAAAGGCATGATTCAAGAAAAAAAATTTAGACATCATTAAAATTAGAAAGTGTGTTCTCTGGAAGACACTAACAAGGGAGGGAAGAAAAATACAGATCGGAAGAAACTGTTTGCAAAAGAGCTATCTGCTTAAGGACTGTTATCCCAAATATCCAAAGAACTCTTAAAACTCAACAAAAAGAAAATGTGCAAACTGACTGAAAAATGGACAAAAGATCTAAAAAGTTACTTCAACCAAAGATATACAGATGGCAAATAAGCATATGAAAAATGCTTCCCATCACAGGGCATGAGAGAATTACAAATTAAAACCACCATAAGATCCCATTATACATTTATTAGAATGGCCAAAATCCAAAACACTATCACCAAATGTGAAACAATAGGAACTCTCATTCATTGCTTTTGAAATGCAAAAGGCCAGAGGAAGACACTTTGGCCATGCTTTAAACATGTGCCCTTCCCATGTGATCCAGCAATCACACTTGACTGTAATAGTCCTTGTATGTCCATGGCATGGGAAAAGCTGCTCAAGAAATCCTTTATCCTCACCCACCAAGAGTCAATTCTGATGAAGGCATGAGGGCTGAGTGGATGACCATGGCCATGAAGAGGAAGTGACACCTCGCATCAGGCCACTCAGATGGAAGATATTGGCCACTGATCTGTGGGGTCCGTGGTCCACACAGAGGAAAGGATCCAGGCCTCCAATCCGGGCCAGAAGTGTGGGCCACCCCTCTGCTCCTGGGCTACAAGATCCCCCAGCTGGAAGGTGCCACCATCACACTGCCCCTCCCCCCTGCAGCTGATCCTCCACCAACCACGCTCCTCCCCCACCCCACACTGCACAGCGAGGTCCTGCCCACCCAGTGTAGCCGTGTTCCCGGCCCGCCATGCCCACCTTCTGGTCCCACTGGGAAGGGTCAAAGGAGCAGCACAGAGGTCAGGGCCCGAGAGGATGTGGGGGGCGCTGGGGCCAGGAGCACACAGCAAAGCAGGGCTTCCTTCCCTGGTCTGGACACCAGGCTACCCAGGCACAGCACCCAGCCAAGCCCTGTCTCTCCTCTCCTCCGTCCATCCACACAGTGGCAGCCATGGAGAAGCCCTGGACCCACCTTCCCTGGGCATCTGGAGAGGATGCTCCCTGCAGCCCGCACAGCCGGCACAGGCACAGGACCTTCAGGACTGGCTCTTAGTGTGACCAGGTTGTCCCTCTGGACACAGCAGAGCCACCAGGAAGTTCTTCCTCCCTTCCCAGAAACACCTGTGTCTCAGGTGAGGAAGAGAGCGGGAAAAAGGCTGCGAGCAGAGAGGAGCACAGGCCCAGGAAGGGGTGGCAAGGCCATGGTGTGCAAGAAAGCATGGGGCGGGAACACGGAGCAGAAGGTCCCGAGCTCCATAGAGCCCCATGGGGCGGGACTAGGCCTGTGCAGGTCGCAGACACCTGCAGATGAGATGTGCAGGAAACACACAGGGCGCCCACAGCCACCTGCCCTTCATGTTCTCTCAGGATCCTGTGGTGCTGGGCTCAGTGGGGGTTTCTCAGTCCCAGTGGTCCCTGCTGGGCTCACTCTGTGCATATGTCCTATGGGTGCTGGCTAGGCCCAGGGACCCTCAGACTTCACTGAGCCAAACAACTTATGATGCAGGGCTGCTCCAGCTCTCTGCAGGGGTTCTCTGTAGCATTGCATGTCCCAGGGGCCAGTGCTCGTACAGCCCCTGCTTCCCTAATCTTGCTAATGTCTCATTGGACAGAGCAGGTCACCCAGCCAAGACCAGAGCTATTATGGGACCAGCCACCCCAGGGAGGAGGACTCTGGGAGGTCTGGCTCCCTGGCTTCTGGACAGTCCCTACATCCTGCTGCAGCAGAGTGCAAGGATTTTGAGAAGCCACACAGGTGCACCCGCTGGAGGGAGTCACCACGCAGAGTGTCCCTGCGTAGGATTCTCAGGAGGCCCACGGGGGTGCAGGTGCGGCATCACCTCCATGCAGTGGTCTATTCACGGTCACCCTCTCTGCTGTCCTGTGCCACATCCCCAGTGACATCTGGTTTAAAGTCTAAGAGCAGTGCCAGAGCCAGGGCTTCCCTCAGTTTGGGAACACGGGGAGCCTCCTTTGGTAAAGAGGGGCAGCCCTACTGCTGGGGGTCACACTGACCTCACGTGTAGCTTTGACACAGCAGTATGCAGGCTGCCATCTGACTTGGCACAGTATAGGTGCAAGGTCACTGTCAGTAGCTTGGCTGCACCTCTCTGATTGGGGAAGTGGAGGCTGCTTTGTGGGGGTTGAGGATTGAGGGGCGGGGTACTACTTCCCTATTTATCTTTCAAGTCCCATCTTGACCCTCCCTTCCCAGGAAATCTCTTAAAGTTCTCTTTAATTCACAGCCCTATCCCCTTTCTCTCCTTTTTATTTTCACTGGCGTTGCTTCCACTGGTTTAATTTCTGCATCCCTGCGGGCCCATCTGCTCTGGGAATAGAAGAATCACAAATTTGTTCATCACTGTAACTCCAGTGCTTAGCGCCATGGTGTTGAAACTGAAAATTGACAAATGCTTTCACTTCTTAGCTGCTACCACCTCTCCCTTCCCCCCCGAATTACCATTCACCTTTGAGGCTGTGACTAAGAAGCAAAAGGCCAATGACCTTGGTCCCCTGTGACCAGCCCCCAAGTAAGAGCTGTGTTGTAAGAGGCAGAGGCTGTTGCATGTGGCATTTGGACGGAATGATGTAACCCTGGCCTTTGAGATCCTCGTGTAGCTCAAGTGTCAGTGGGGCCCCAACATCCTTAGAGGGTCACATAAAATTGGGTGATACGTCCACTCCGGGCGTAACGAGGCCCCAGCCAACTGCTCAATCTTAGAAGGGATTCTTGAACATTAGATATTTGTCTGGGTCCTCTGCATTCTGTTTTCCTGCTTCCTGGATCTCTGTCACCTTTGGTGTTTTAGGTGGTCTCATCTCGCAGCTGACCTGCAATGAGTTTCAGCTCCCTTAACCTAGTTTTTTCTAAACAGCGCTCATCCAAACGCGTTCAGTGTCACACAGCTCACTAAGGATTCAGCATCAGTGTGTGGGAGGGAGAGATTACATAGATAATAGCACAGCAGATTAAAGTGACTATTTGACATCAACGGTCTTACAGTCCTCTGATTCCCCTGTCCCTGGGCCCCTACTGAGACTGGAGAATGTTCCCTCTCTTCTCTGTTAGCTGCTGACTCCACTTCTTGGGCCTCTCACGCAGGCTTCCCAAACTCCTCATCTCCACCCTGGCTCACCTCTTCACCCTCCCATCTCGTTTTTTTTAAACTACAAAAAGTGCTCCTTTTAAAAAGTTATTCTACTTTTGGAGATGTTTTCCAAGTTTATTGAAGTATGCTGGAAGTACACTAAATTGCACGTATTGTCAGTACAGAACTGTATCAGTTTTGATGTATGCATAGCTGTGAAACCACCACATCTCAAACAACATTTCCGTCACTCCTCCTCGAAAGTCTCTTTGCGCCCTTTTGAATCCATGCCTCCTTCCACCCCACCCCTGGCAGCCACCACTACCGCTGATGTGCTCTCTTTAGACATCGCTTTGTATTTTCTAATGTTTCCCATGTATGGCCCATGCAGTCTTGCTATGATTTCTACCTCGATGGCCCCCCAAAGCCTCATGCAATCATGGGTATTTGTTTATAGCTAAATGTGCTGTTGGGGGTGGGGTCTTGTCCAAAGAAGAGGGTCAGTGGGATCATGACTTGGAAGGCTGTGTCTTCCTCACCAGCTCCTCCCTTCTCTGCTTCCCCACTGCCATGACATGAGCAGCTTTTCCTGCCCCTCTCTGCCATGTCTTCCTCACTGGGAGCCAGATGATTCTGCCCTGAAAACATGAGCCAAGGTAAATCTCTCTTCCCCCGAGTTGTGGGTGCCTGGGGTATTATGTTCCTAACAGGAAAGTGTTTAAGATAAGTATCCTCTCTTTGTTCCCTGGCTTCTTTCTCTTAGAATACTGGTTTTGAGACTCTCAAATGGTGGTGTTTATACTAGTTTGTCTTTATAGTTCAGCAGTAGTTCATTGTTTCTTTATAGCCCAATTTGTTTATTCATTTGATCACTGTATTAGTCTGTTTTCTGTTATTACAATGAAATCCCCGAGGCCAGGTACTTAGAAAGAAAGAAGTTCACTCTTCTTGAGGGCACAGTATCAGCCCTATACTTACCTCTGGTGAAGGCCTCGTGGTGGACCACATCAGAATGGGGAGAGAGGGAGAAATAATATCATGAGATGAGGAACCAGAGCAGGAGGAGACAGTCTTGTTCTTTTTATAACAACTCTTTGGAATAACTTATGAAAGGTCCTACAAAACTACTGCAATCCTTCTGAAGGCAGTGCCCCAGTGACTGCCCACTGCACAGGCTTGCAATTTTGCCACACTGAGGTCTAACCTCCCAACACCTGCATGTGACCCTAGGGACAAACTCAGACCATATCCAGCCACAGCATTACTGATGGATCTGAGGTTTTTGATTTTTGATTTATAACAGATGAAGTTCCACATGTATAAGCCACAGTGTGCACATACATAGCCACATGTACAAGATTCTGGGTTTCTTTTTCTTTTCTTTCTTTTTCTGTGGTACTGGGCATTGAACCTAGTGCCTCTGCATGGAGCGACACCTCCAACTCTTTTTATTTATTAACTTACTTATTTTGAAATGGGACTCTAAATCCTTAAATTGTGTAGGCTAGTTTGAAATTTGTGATCCTCTTGCCTCAGCCTCTCAGAGTGCTGGGATTACATCTGTGCAACACCACACCAGGCTTCATGCTTTGCTTTCTCTTAAGAAAATGCCTTTAAGTGGAATGATTGTTTTATGGTATGTGGACATTTAACTTTAAGAAACTACCACACTGATGTCCAAAGTGGTTGTACCGGCTTACATTCCCACCAGCAACTTATGAAAATTTCACTTGCTCTGTGTGTTCTATTGCTTATCAATATTTGATAAGATTAGTCACGTTAAAATGGTGTGTGCGCGTGTGTGTATGCGCATGCGCATGTGGATGTGTGTTGGATATACTGCTGCTTTACTACCTCCTGGCTTCGCTTCTCTTTCTCTTGCCCTCTTTACTTTTTTTTTTCTCTCTTGGCTTCATTTCTAACAAGGGGAGCATACGCTTAGGCTTGTGGAGAACAAAACCAGATTATTTTTGTGGTTCAGTAAACTATTAATAGTTTCTCTTTTGATCTCAGTGCTCTGATTCAGGTACACACATGGTTTCTCTGCTCCTTGCCCACATGGCCATACCCTAGGCCTTTCGACCACGGCATACTGCTCACATTTGGCCCTTATAGGGTTATTGTAGTTTCTCTATTTTTGTTTTGTTCTGTTTCTTTTGAGTCAGGGTCTTGGTGTAGGCTGGCTTTGAACTCATTTATGCAACCCAGGCTGGCCTCAAACTCATCACGGAAATCCTCCTGTCTTAGCCTCCCAAGAGCTGGGATTACAGGTGTGAACTACTACACTGGGCCTATTTATCTGCTTTTCTTAAACTTTTTCTTTTTTCCAGACCATGGCGGGATTTCAGGGAGTAGAGTGCCACAGCCTAGAGCTTGGGTGGGAGTGGTCCAGTGGGGCCAGAGCTGTCCATTCTTCCTGTTAAATGAGAATATCTTCCCTGAAAATCAAGTCAACAGAAAAGCAGGTGGAGCCCGGTTTAGAGAGTGAGGCGATGCCTGAGGACATCTGTGGAGCTGAATGCAACCATGCTTGTTCCTTAACTTTGCCCCAGGGAGCCAGGAAATACCTGCCTTATGTCAGAGCTACTCTGACCTGCGTCACTGTGGCTTGGAATTACGAGGGTCCTATACCTGTAGCAGGGGACTGTGCCTCAGGAAGGCCGTAGCATTTTGCCAAGCCTGGGTTGCCTAGCCTGTGCCTTTCCTGTGAGTTGTTTTTGCCACCCCTGGCTTCTGAAATTCAGAGCAGGGGTACTGGTTGCATAGTTTGGATCTACTGCTTCAGAGGACGCTAAATGCCCGGGGTCAAAGTATTCAACGGTAGGCATTACTGCAGGGTTTGTTTAATTGAATACTTCAGCTCCAGGTATTCACTCCAGAGTGGCAGGCTCTTTAATCTTTAACTAAATTATCATTTTGCAACGTGATCCAAAAACCTGGGAAGCAGCCTGCATTTCTCAATAGCATTTCTTTCCTTTTAATAATTAGATTTCATACATAGAAAAGTATGCACTTATTGACTCAGAGTCCTTATTGACTCGAGCAGTCCTATGTGAACCCCCGAGAAGCGCTAGCCTCTCTGGAACCTCTGGATCCTGGCGTGGTAGCCGCTGAAGCCCTTCGAAAAGGGGGCGTCTTGGCCTTCGTCCGTGCCACACAGACACACAGCAGCGATGCAAGGCTTGCCTGGGTAGACCCTGCACAACCACCGCGGACTGAGTCCAGGTTTCTCAGAGTCCCACCTCCTCATAGCCACGCCTCCTCATAGCCCTACCTCCTCGGAGCCCCGCCTCCGCATAGCCCCGCCTCCTCAACCCTCAAAGCCCCGGCCCCCCTCCCTGAAAGCCCAGTCCTTCTCCACCCTCGCACGTCCCGGTCCCGCCTCCCTTGCCGCTGCCCCCCACTGTCTGGTTCGCTCTTTCACCTCGTTCCCCCACCCCCCAATACGCGCCCGGGTCCTGCCCGAGCCCCGCCCCACGGTTCTGCTTTTTCCCTCTCCACCCCCACGCTCCCTGGCTCCACCCTGCGCTCCCAGGCTCCACCTCCCGAGCCCCAGAGCCCCGCCCCCGCGCTCTCGGGTTCTCGCCACACCCGGGCGTCCGTCCTAGCACCGCCCCGCGTCCCCGGATTCGGCTCCTGAGCCTCCGGAGTTATGGGGGCGTGACCGGAGTGGAGGCGTGGCCGGGGCGGAGGCGTGGCCGCGCGGCGGCGCGGTCGGTGGCTGGGACTCCGGCTTTGACACCGCGACGAGCAGCAGCCCGGCGCAGGCGTGGGGTCTGGACGCGCTCCCTGGACCCTGCGCCGAGTTGATTGTAGGCCCTTTCGCCTGGGTAAGCGCAGTTAGGTGCGGGTCCTTTCGCCTGGGTGAGTTCAGCGGGCGGTCTCGGCGCTGTCTGGGCGGCCGCCTTTCTCCTACCTGGGGAGCGACGCCGCGTCCGTCCTGCAGGCAGGGCTGGGACTCGGCCCGCGCAGTCCCGGGGAGCGCGGAGTGGGACGGACATTTGGAGAGCCGAGAGGGGGCGCGACCCTGAGCCCCTCGGAGGCCCATCCCGCGGGCTAGATTTCCCGGGATGCGCCATCCTCTGTTATGTGTCCAGGCGGAAGGGGGGCTGGGGTTAGTGAGCGGGGAGGCCTCCCCAGGATCCCAGGGAGACTAAGCCTCTGTGTGTCTGTGCTCTAGGGGCCACTGCAGCCCTTACGCTGAGCTCCTGGGCCCGAACTCCGAACTCCAGCATGCATGGGGAGCACTAGTGGCAGACGATCAGTTGAAAGGATTTGTATGTTTCTCTCTTCCCTAGGAGGCCAGGGGAAAGGTGGTTTGGATACTCGAGGCATGGGAGAGTTGGTGTTTGTCTGCAGCAACCTCATCAGCCCCTAAGCCCTGCATCTGCCGTTCTTCTGGCCTAGTAAGCTCTTGCAGGCCTCTTCCCTGTGGTGGGGACACCTTCCTGGCCCTAGTCTTGGCTGACCATGGGGAGCACCCTGGGCTGCCATCGCTCCATTCCCAGGGATCCTTCTGACCTGTCCCACAGCCGCAAGTTCAGCGCAGCCTGCAACTTCAGCAATATCCTGGTGAACCAGGAGCGGCTCAACATCAACACAGCCACAGAGGAAGAGCTGATGACCCTACCTGGGGTGACCCGGGCTGTGGCCCACAGCATTGTGGAGTACAGAGAGTACATCGGGGGCTTCAAGAAGGTGGAGGACCTGGCACTGGTCAGTGGCGTGGGTGCCACCAAACTAGAGCAGGTCAAATTTGAGATCTGCGTGAGCAGCAAGGGCAGCTCTGTGCAGCACTCTCCCAGCTCCCTGCGGAGGGACCTGCTGGCTGAGCAGCAGCCTCATCACCTGGCCACCACTGTGCCCCTTACACCCCGTGTCAACATCAACACGGCCACCCAGGCCCAGCTCATGAGTGTTCGAGGGCTCACAGAGAAAATGGCCCTCAGCATCGTGGACTACCGCCGGGAGCACGGCCCCTTCCGAAGTATAGAGGACCTGGTGAGGATGGATGGTATCAGTGCTGCCTTCCTGGACAGGATACGGCACCAGGTGTTTGCCGAGAGGTCCAGGCCCCCATCCACCCACACCAACGGGGGCCTGACCTTCACTGCCAAGCCTCACCCCAGCCCCACCTCACTGAGCCTACAGAGCGAAGACTTGGACCTGCCACCAGGGGGGCCCACGCAGATCATCTCCACACGGCCCTCAGTGGAGGCCTTTGGTGGCACAAGGGATGGGCAGCCAGTGCTGAGGCTGGCCACCTGGAACTTGCAGGGCTGCTCTGTGGAGAAGGCCAACAACCCCGGTGTGCGAGAGGTGGTGTGCATGACACTCTTAGAAAACAGGTGAGTTCAGAGCCACTAGGGCCAGTACTGTCACCTGAGGGTGGGCTGTCTTTCTGCTCTGTGATTTTCTGAACATAGCTGTTAGGGCTTGAGGCGCATATTCTAAGTGTGGTGTGTCTGAGATGGACCTTAGCTTGGGGTAAATGGAGGTTGTGTTGGTGGCACCACCGTGGAGGATGTTATTTGATTTATAGAACTCCGTAGGGTTCATACAAGCAGGGACTCAGCCTGGGAACTGGTGCACAGTTCACATATGAGAAAGAACTAATCAGATTTTTTTAAATTAATGGAATGAAAATAATCATATTTGTTCCACCAAATATGCCTATTCATGTGCACAAAATTATCCATGAGAAAGCTATTTGCAAATTCATGTGCCATCTATAGTTACCAAAATGCTCTGAAAGAATTGCTTTTTCCTTACTTAACCTTAAGTTGGGTTTCAATGTTACCTCTTTGGACCATTGCTAGAAAAGCCCAAAACCAGTCAGATTTCCCCACTTGAATCAAGGAGAGACTGTAGGATAGGCTGTTATCTGAGAGTGTTTACATTGTTCACAACACTGGTCTCTGTAGGAACTTCCGTTAATTTCCCATAAAACAAAACACTGTGTCGTGGCAGGAACTCCTGCTGTTGGTAAAACAGTGTGTGCTATAATGTAATTAGCTTTGGGAAGGAAAGGAGTATTTGTATCGGCTCCTTCCAGGTCAGAAATCCTCTGATCCTGTCTTGGAGGGATTTTGCCCTGACACCCACCAGAGGTGCTGATTGTGACTACTCACTGTTGTCCTCTGCGCTGGGTGGCTGGTGAGGCTGGCTGGGTGACAGTTTGGTGACATGAAGTGAGCTCTCAGTGGGAAATCACAGTGCATTTGTGGTAGATCATCAGGACAAATTAGCGAGGAGAAAAGCAGGTCACAGCGTTTCCCTGGCACTGTCCCAGTGACACGCTCTTGTCACTGAGAGGACTGCACACTGGGTCAAAGAACTGGACCAAGGAGCCAAGGAGTGTTCTTCCCAAACTGCTGGGTCCTCAGCTTGGCCCCCTAATTCACTCCTACAAGCCCGTCTTGTGCACACCAACACATTTGTGCCCAGGGACTTAGCTCTGGCCACACATATCAGAAATGACTTGATTATAGTCCTTATCCGCAGCAGCAGGGGTGAATTAGAGTAAGTGGGGAGGACAGTGAGGAGCACAGCTCCTGTCAGGAGTTTTCTCAAGGCTCAGTTTGGGGTAAAGAGGGTTGAATCTGGATCTGAAGTTGCCCAGTGGAGATGACAACCCAGGCAGCCCTTGCCTGTTCATTTTGTTGGTGTTTTCTCAAGCCTGGCTCCTGGACCAGCACCATCAGCTGCTAATTCAAACTCTGGTTCCTGTGTTTAACACCCCTCCAGGGGCTTTAGATGTAGACTGGAGTTTGAGAGCCACTGTGCAAGGAGTTGGGCAATCGTGGCCCCTCTGGGGTTCTCATTAAAGCCCCTCCCTCTGTGTTGGCTTGTCTGGCAAGGCCAACAACAGTGTTCCAGGTACTCACCCCTCTGGATGGTTCTGATCATCCCTATAGCCCAATCCTGTGATGTTCTTTCTGGTCAGGGTCAGAGAGGCTTATTCAGCTTCTAGGACATGTGAATGGGAAGGGTAGAAAACAGGAGGCTGAGAGCCCGGTGGGCTGGTACACGCCTGTAGCCTCAGCTACCCAGGAGGCTGAAGCAGCTGGCCTCATTCTGCACCACAGAGATGGGGCTGCTAGGGGTTCACGGGGAGGAGCCCTAAGCACTCTTGTCTAGTGTGGGTTTGCCCAACTTCTTTTCTATGGATTTCTTAGAGGAGTGATGATTTGTGGACAATATTTCACTGTTGTCTCAGGCAAGACTAGGAAAAGCTCACTCAACTGTAGCACTGTGTAGAAGGGGCCATCTATAGGTACTGGGAAGGTGACCTCCAGCCCCATCATGTCCTCACATTTGACCACGTGTGTTGTTCTGTGGATTGTGACTCCTTGTACCTGTTCACAATGCAGTCTGTTCTCCAAGAGCTGTGTGCTCAACCTGAGCCACAGACATCGCTTACATTCCAGTTGTTCCTTTTATTAGCAGGAGGAAACAGTTTAGTATGAGCAAGACTGGATACAGGTGATTTTCCACAGGGTTCTTATTTCACACATGTGTACACATAAGAGAAAACTCCCCGACTTCTGGATATGCCTTTGCATTTTCTCACACTGTCACACCCGTTTGATTTCTCCCTTACTTCTGGGAAGTAGATAATAATTGCTTTCTATTAGTGATTCTCCAACTCTGCATGAAAAAATAAAAAGCAAAGATGGCAGTGACTTGTGTCTGAAACACAGCTCATTAGTGATTCAGCTGGGATGAGGAGGACCTAGACCTTCTAACCTGAGACCCATGCGTGTTGCAAGCATGTTGTGATCTGTAAGTGCAGCATCTCTGGCCTACCCCTGGGATAGATGTCCTAGCCCCTGCTGAATCAAGGCCATTTGCCAATCATGTGCCAGTCAGTTTCTCAGTAAGTCCATTGTAAAAGTATTTTAAAGCAACACTTGGATAGTTTTGCAAAGGGAATAGCCTGTTCCTAGCTGTCCTTTCTGCAAGTTTGCTTTAGCAGGTGACTTTTATTAGGTTAAAGGGTATCAGTGTGGGCAGAAGGCTGAAGTCTCTTCTTGCCCCAAGAGGCTGCTGCTTTGGTGGCTGGTGCATTTTGCCTATGAAGCCTGAGGTAGAACAGCACAGAGCTAGGTAATTATAGAGTCACCAGGAGCCCTCAGGAACACTATGTTGGTAGCACAGAACTAATAGGTTTCATCAGATTCTTTTGCCAAACCTCAGTCTTAGCCAATGTTCTTCCTTGTTCAGTATTTTGTGGAGCAAGACTAAAAGAGGAATGCTTTTGCTAATTATCCTTGCAAAATGTAGTGATGGTGCACACATGGAATGAAGACTTTTTAAAAATTTTTTTACTGAATGATTATTCTATTTTGACAAGATCCTTTGGACACTGAAAGTCTACCCCATGAAGGAACTGACAAGACAGTCTCAAAAAAAAAAAAAAAAAGAAAAGAAAAAACAAAAAAGGAGATTTAATAACCCATTAGCTCATTTTCCCCACAGCCTGCCTGTTGGGAGGAAACTCCTGTGTCAAAGTCGTTAACTTTAGTTTAAATCTGCTTTTCTGCTGCAGCTGCAGTATCAAAGCATAAGGTCGATTAGTGCCTGGCTGCGTGCCCTGGTTGTGTGGAAAAGAGATGCTAGTTTATCAGACTTGATGAGTGGGATCAGTCTAGACACAACCCATCTTGTCATGGGACTTACTCATTGAAAAGTATGTGTTGAATGTCAGTTGTGTACATGCACAAGCTAAAGTTAGCATGGCCCTGTTATGGAATCAGGTATGTGTGGGTCCATTGATGTGGCTCAGCCTCAGAACAGCTTGGTAAACCAGGTTTTATTGGCCTAAGTCACAGAGCATGACTGATAGCAGGTTGTATTATGAGTAATAGGCTCATCTGGGCAACACAGCCAGATAGGACACCTGGAAACAAAATACCCAGTAATCCTCTTAAAGTAGAAGTGGTGAATTAGGATACCTGTGAAAACTGAGGCCCAGAGGGATTAAATCTCCTCGTGTGACATTTGGAACCGTCAATGTGGGAGCCGTGATGTGAAGCCAGGCATCTGCCCGATTTCACATCTAGGCCTAGGCCTGCCTTTTCCCAAACTCTGTGTCCTGTTTCTGACCCAGGCAGCCTGGCGCCCGCCCACTGTTTCCTCCATGTGGGGTCCTGGGCTGGCCAGCTGTCAGGGCCTCGGGAAAGGAGGGGTTCACGACTAGACTCTGGGGACCACCCTGGGCTCTGGAGGCCTCTGCTCCCTTCCTGTGTTTGTCCTTGCAGAGGATGGGGCTCATGGCCAGGCATCCAGGGGGTGTCAGGCCCCTTCCACCCTGCCCTCGACTGTGAGTCTACAACCTTGGGCTCGACTCCAAGGTGGAGTTCCGGCTTTTTGAGCCAAAGAGCTGTGGGTCGGTTCCAGAGAGAAAGGTAGTCAGCAGTAAGACTGCTGTGGCTTCCTAGGAGGGGCGGTGTGTGAAAGGGAGCCCCAGGGAAGGCTCCAGACTGGCTTTATTGCACTAAACAGAAAGGAGTTATGTACTTCCCTTTTTTAACAAAGTTGGGCCCATTTTGGTTCTGACTGTAGGGGTTTGATTGTGTTGGTTCCCCCCAGGGGATATCCGTACCTTTACTATTCATTCATTCATATAACACTTTGCCTTCTCCAGCTACCAGTTTGTGTGTCCAGCTCTGGAAACAGCATGGTGAGCAGGCCAAGGCTGTGGTCTTCTGACTTCCATTCTAGGTGGGAGACAGATGGGCCTGCAAGCAGATAAATGGCTCTGGGTGGGCATGAGTCCTGCTAGCATGATGGAGGGGCACTGCAGAGAAGCCTGCTTACATAGGAGGAGTCAGGCAGGGCTACACTGGTCATTGGTGGTGAGTGGGGCCAGTGTGAACAGGCACTGCCAGAGGCCTGTGAAGGCCTGGCCCAGCTTTGAGGCCAAGGCCTGCACTGTTAGGGCCTGAGGACAGAGGGAGGCAGGCCTTGCTCTTTGGGGCCACCAGGGCTCTTGTGTAACAGCAGATAGGGCCACAGAGGGATAGAGGCAGAGGCTGGTGAAGTGGGTTCCTGTGTGCAGTTGCACAGAGTCGCCTGGAGTTGCATGAGGTGGCTTTGCACAGGCCTCAGAAGTGGTACCCAGGGAAGAGAGGGGCCTTTCTGGAGGTGAAACTACATACTTGCTATGCAGATTAGGCAGCACCCTATCTGAAGTGCCCCGAGGTCCCTTGATGCCTCCAAGGCATTTAAGACACTACGGGCTGACCCAGCTGACATCACCCTCTCTGCTGTCCTGCTGGGCCCAACAAGTTTGGGGTCTTGGGTCCTACGCAGGTAGAGGAAGAAGCATCTGACAAGGCCACATGCACTTTTTATCATCTGTGGCTTGGAGAGCAAGGTTGTGCTTGGGACTCTAGGTGACTTTATCAGAAGACGTGACGTCAGTTCTGTTCCTTGTTATTGAGCACCTGCTCTGCACACTGCTGACAAGATCAGAGGCACAGGGACACCTGCCTGGTGATGCATGGTAATGGGAGGGAGAGAATCTTGCTGAAAGGGGCGCAGCTCTGGAGCTGGGTACCTATCTGTGTGGCTCTGCAGGTGTATGGAGACCTGCACCTTAGCTGGGACGATGGGGGAGGACAAGGGACCAGCCAGCAGGGGTGGGGGAAGGGAGGTTGACTTGCACAGAGTGAAGGGCCTGAGATCAGCAGCGTGTGGTGTGTGTGGTGACACACACGTATCTGGCTCAGGAGTGGGGTCCAAACGGCCCCCAGTCAGGCTTACCCGCTGTAATATCCAAAAGCAGACACCTTGCTTATGAGGCGGAGGGTTTTATCTCAGAGTTTCCTAATAATAATCTCTGCCACTAGCAAAGAAAATGATGCATTTCACTAATAAAATGATGGATTGCTCATCATAGACATTGTGGTCTGTGTACAGCTCACATTAAAATACCCAGGAGATGCCCCGGAAATACCTGGCTCTCACCGACAGGTTGCTGGGCCTCAACAAACATTAAAGAATCTTAGTGACTCACCAACCCTAGTCTGCTTTTTAAAAGAAGCATAAAGGGATTTGTTAGGCAGAACTTTTAGAAGTATACACTTGGAGAAACAGAGAGGGGCATTACAGTCTGAAGCTAGGAGTATTTATGTGTTTGTGGCAGTAGAATTCTGTGGAATGTGTGAATCTGTACAGAGTTTGGGCCTGGTTTACAGGAGAAAGGAGATGGTAGAGAGGGAGAGAGAGAATGGCTTATTTTCCAGGAGAAAGGCCTGGATATATATATATATATATATATATATATATATATATATATATATATATAGTTAAACTAAGATGTTTTGCCTGAAAACATTCTTAGAAACTTTCAAATCTGTTTCTCTATCTTCATATCAGGCTTCTGCCTTTCACTTTATTAACTAAAACAATTTATGGGCTTATAATATTTTTAAGGGATATTGCGTGTGATGGTCCTAGAAGCCTAGGCAGTGTCAATGTGGACAGTTTGGAGTGACTTTATGTCCTAAAAATGCAGTCTTCTTAAAAATACATTTTTTTTTCTTTTTGAACAGGGTTTCGCTATACAGTTCAGGCTGGCTTTCAGCTTACTTTGTAGCCCAGGCTGGTCTCGAATTCGCAATCATTCTCTGGTCTCAGCCTCCTGGGTGCTAGGATTACAGGCATGTGCCACCACATCGGCTCCAAAAGTATAATTCTTAAATCATGGTTTTCCATGTCTTTTTCTATCTGTTTTTATTTTTCTATCCTACCACATTCTTCCCCCAGACTTTGATCCCTTATTCTTAAAGAGATACAGAGGAGCCAAAGCTTCTTCACCTTATGGCTGCTTCACACTGAGGGAGTGCCGACTACCCAGCCGGGGCTCAGAGGTCTCACTTGGCTGACCTAAAGCAGACATAGGAAGATGGATTCTGTTACTTGTTTTATGTTTTTATCTGGGTTTTTTTTGGGGGGGGGTGTTGTTGAATCAATGATCATCATTTGGTACTCTGGAAAAGAAGATAATGTTAACCAGGCAAAATTAGGCAGTATTTAGCATAAACCTTTTATCTTTAATATTAACTTTTATTAGTTTTGATGTATTTGCTCAAATTACTAGGTAGAGTTCAGGAGCCTATAGACTCCTCCCTGTTTTCTCAATAAGAGATCCAGTTTTCTCCTATGTTAAGGAATACACTAAGTAAAGATATTTGTGTTTTTATGCGACCACTCTGTTGTTAAACCTCTTAACTACAGAACTCAGAACATTGACTCTGGCCTCTGTTTCGTGGAGGTGAAGGCCTCAGATAATATAAACAGTCTGGAGTAGAGAGCAAAAGTTTATACTGTGCCACAAAAGTAACAAAACTTAGCAGCTGGAATTTTACCTTGGCATTCTTATACTCTAGGCACACCTGTACAAGAAGTTACGTCTTTACCTGCGAGTACTTGAAAGTACATTAAAATAGCATAATATCAAGACACTAAGAGAAGCGGAAGCACATTTTTGGAAGACTTACTGGGCCTGGGACTCATGACTTATACCTGTAAGTTAAGGTGTAGGTACAGCTGGAGACAACCAGTAGGGGATGGTGCAGTGTTTGGAGGCCCCCTTTTCTATGTACCCTAACTTTTTTGTTTTTATATTATTATTAATTACTCCCCATTTCTGGTTATACAATACTTTCCTGCTGGATGTTTAAGGCCAAGCCAGTAAGACCTATGCTAATCCTCTTCCGGTGACAGGGCCACAGTTCTCACTGGAGTATTTTGATTGACAGCTGCCAGACATGGGCTTAAGTGGCCAGGAGCCCTAGCAGCTGTCCTCAAAGTAAATGTGTCATTGTGAAGAGAAGACTGTGATTCTTCTCCCACACCCCTGTGTAAAGAAACCCTGGGTTTGCTCTATTGGCTGCAGCTCTCCAGCTAATGTTGATTTGCTTTGTGCTTTCAACCAGCCTTGGTTTCCTGAGACTTCTATTTTGGTTCCGCCATTACCTGATTAAGCTGTTAAGCAGAGCCTTCAACTGTTTTATCTGGAGGCTGCTGTGAGCTCCTGAAATGGAGCACTCTGCAAAAAGAACACCACCCCACTGGCCACGGTTACAGTCTCCTGTGTTTGGAAGTTGTGGGGACCTGGCATCTTGTTTGCTCAGCTCAAAACTGGAAGGTTAAGTTGATATTTTGTCTTTCTTAGCTAATGCTCAAAATGTGGTGTCTTTTATGGAGGGAGGTTGCAGGTGGATTATTGTCTTTTAAAATATTGATCTAATACCGTGTTCGAAGGAAACTTCTTCAGAATGTATTATTTATTCAAATTCAGCCTTATTTCCTCATTTTTCTTTTCTTTTTAAAATCTCTGTTCTTTAGTGGGGAAAAGTAAGAAATTGGCTGGTACCAAGCTACTGGGTGTGGTCTTGGCCCTCACTGCCCAGGACTTGGGTCCTTCCTTCCCTTGTGGGAGGCTTCAGGTCATGATGTCATTGTACTGTTTGGCTTTTTTACAAAATGATTCCTGGTTTTTTAAAATTTGAGGTTTTGTTTTAAACAGTAAAATATATCATGTCCGGTCCCACCACCTGATGGTGCTGAGGTTTTCCTATGCACTTGGTAGGAGCAGCTGTGCTCAGGCAACAGCAGATACTTACCTTTCATAATGGCTGTGTTCCAGGGCTGAGCAGTGTCACCTATAGGACTGTGATTGTCCCTTCTTATAGACAGAGGAGATGGCTCAGGGAAGCTGAGAACTTTACCTAGGGTCACGGGGCTTTTATGTGGTACAGCCTGAGTTATAGTCCAACCCTTTAATCTTAACATTTGATAAAAGGCTACTTTAAGTTCAGTGAACTTTTCTGCGTCTCTGTGTTTTACTCTTCATCTAACCGGCGTATTAGACTCTAATCCCTTTTTCTTGCCCCCCCCTTTATATATTATTTTGAGATAGGGTTTTGCTAAATTGTTAGATTGCCCAGGTTGGACTCAAACTTGGAACCTTCCAGCCTCAGCCTCCCAGAACACTGAGATTACAAATGTGCTACCATGCCATTTACTTAACCCACTGGTTTACGTTCTCTTGGTTATGATCTTTCCTAAGTGTACAAATACGTAATTATATCATTGTGTGTGTGAATATGTGTGTTTTCTCTAGTTTGTTTCTTCAAAGTAGAGCAAGGCTATTTGCAAAGCAAACTGGGTACAGGGTATCCTATTTTTATGCCTTATCGGTCTTTTACAATTGTCTTGCCCACGCTTATTTTGACTCTAGTTTCTTACACAACTTGCTTTATAAAAACTTTGTAGACATTCATCTTTGTTTTCTTAGAAACACTTCTCTTTCTGCTCATACTTCCTGTTCATCAGTTGTTCTCATGTTTTGTGAAACCATAGTAATGTGTATAACTGGTGTTAACTGTCCAGAAACAGGCACTGTTGATTTCGGGTAAAAGGCATCGTGACCTTGTGCACCCAGAACCAACTAGGGGTACTCAGTGTGCACAGGCCTCCTGCAGCATGTTTTACAAAGGGGTGGGGATTAGTACAGTGGGACCCTTGAGTAGAGATTAGCTCAGAGAACATCTGTTGTGTTTTTAAGACACCAGTACCTGTACTGGAGTTTTTTAGTTTACAGATGCTATTTGCCCTATATGTACATTGCATACCCTGGCAGTAATTGCAGGTTGTTATTGACCCACCATCATTTTCTTGAAAAAAAATCCACTGGAAAATGTAACTAGTTATAAAGTCAAGAGTCCATTACTACATTGTCCCAGGTCTCTTTGGAAAATCTCTTAGACCTTTCAGGAATAAAAATGGTGAAATAACCATGAGTTTTTACTTCTACTTAACACCAGGACTAGCTAGCATTTTCCTTTGTGATGTGCCATAGATTGCATGGCTTAAACACTGAAAGTTTATTGTCTCATAGTTCTGAGCAAGAGGTCCAGTGCTGTTTTTTTTTCCCCCCAGAGGCTTCTTGCCCTGAAGTTTAGTTGAGACCTCTGACCATAGCATTCATCTCCTGTGTCTTTATGTGGTCTTTCCTCTACTTGGCTGCATTTAAATTTCCTCTTCCTGTAAGACACCAGACATACTGGGTTAGGGCCACCCTAACACCCTCCTTTTACCTTAATTACCTCTTTAAAGACCCTGCCTCCAAAAACAGTCACATTCTGAGGTACTAGAGGTTAGGACTTCAACATACACATTTTTAGGAGACGCAGGGCAGCCTAGAGCAAGAGCAGTCACATATTCTTTTCAGAGATTGGGGTTCCTTCTGGCTCATGCCACAAGGGGTTCCTTCTTGGCTGTTTGAAAGGAACATATTCCTCTGAGATTTTTCCAGGAGGGATGATTTGAAGTGTTCATTTCACAGTTAAAGGCTAGAGAAAGCTCTAAATTCTGGGGGTCAGTGGGGGAGACTTTCCTTTCTGACAAGAGGAGCAGCTTTCTTGGGAGACCACAGTGGATATGGTCCAGCTCTGAAGAGGTGGGATTCATTTCCCCTGCACTTCTGTCTACCACAACTGCCAGTGCAAGGTGTTCTTCCAGCATCCCACATTTGCCCTTGGCTACAGGCAGTATTGACACCCGAATTTGTCAAACCCTGGCACCAATTTAAGGGGGAGATTTAGTGCCTGTCTGCTGCGTAGAGCTTGGTGCCCTCTAGAACTGCTGCAGAAAGGTGAGATTCAGAGGGACCATGTGAAGCCAGCTCAGCTTGGCTTTCTCTGACATCTGTTGTGAGGCACCTGACTCTGGGGCCTCTCTCTCCATAGTCTCCTAACCACAGCAGTCGCTGTCCTATGGTTGCTCATTCATGGCATCTGTCCTGTGGGTGTTATGAGGTCAGGGACCACGTGCATGGAGCACAGTTTCATCACAGCAGCACAAACCTCTGAAAAGAATATGTTACTGCTCATCTTTATTGAGCATTTGCTTCACTCAGGTACCCCAGAGAGGAGGGTAAAGCATGTCTTATTTTATAGGCAAGGAAGCACATATTAAAGAATTTAAGTACACTTGCAGGAAGTCAAGGCAGTGAATGTGGAGGAGGCAGAATTAACCTGACCACAAACACTTGTTCTTATGTTTATTATTATTATTATTATTATTATTATTATTATTAGCTTGAAGTGCTGAGGATTTAACCCAGGGCCTTGTACCTGCTAGGTAAGCACTCTCCCACTGAGTTGCATCCCCAGGCCTTTTTAAAAAGAATCCTTAAGGCAGGATCTTGCTGAGTTCCTCAGGCAGGCCTTGAACTTGTGATCCTCCTGTCTCAGCACATTTGGATACAAAGGATGCAAGTCTATAAAGCTGGAGATGAAGGGAGGGGACGTTTCTCTAACTAGAATGTATCAAGAGATGGGGTTTACTAGGGGCAGACCCTGTCTCTCCCATGTGCTGCCCAGCAGTGGGTTCAGTGAGCACTGGAGGGAATCACCCAACCCTACCATTCAGTAAGGTCCATGAATGCTGGGCTACTGAAGAGCTGAATTATTTTTTAACTGAAATATAGTTTCCTGGCCATACAATTCATCTCTTTTAAAGTGTAAAATTCAATGAGTTTTAGTGTATTCATAAACTCATGCAACTATTGCCTTTAATTGTATAACACCTCTCTCGACCAAACGAAGAGACCAAAGAACCATTAGCAAGCACTTTTCACCCTCTAGCTCCAGGAAGCCACAAATCTGCTTGCCTATCCTAGGCATTTCAGAGAAATGGAATTACACAGTCGGTGTGCTTTTATGTGAGGCTTCTTTCACGTAGCGTAACGTTCTCCCCCATGAGCATGTATTATGTATCTTTTTCTCTTGATGGCTGAATAATCTTTCCCTATACAATGTACTCTGTTTTCTTTACCCCTTCATCAGTTGATAGATCTTTTGATTGTTTTCGCTTGTTTGCTATTATGAATAATACTTTAATGAATATCTGTGTACATGTCTTTATATGGTCATTCATTTCCATTTCCTTCCAGTTTACCCCTGAGATGGAGTTGCTGGGTCATATGGTGGGTGTTTAGCGTTTTGAAGCACCTCCAGGGTACTTTCCAGAATGCCCATACCATTTTACATTCCCCTCAGCAGTGTCTGAAGGCTCCTGTTTCTCCCACGAACCTCACCAGCACTTGTCATTGTCTTTTCTGTTATTGCCGTTCTAGTAGGGGCTAAGAGGTTTCCCATTAAGAGATTGAATTCCATTTCTCTAACGAATAACACTGTTTGACATCTTCTTGGGTGTTTATTGGCCATTTGTTTCCTTCTTTGGAGAAGTATCTGTTTGGATCTGGGTGGGCCACTTTCTGTCCTGTTTCCATGCTGGAAAAAAAAAAAAAAAGCTCCTACTACTGACTCCCTTTCATCTCATCCCCTCTTCCTGCCCCTTGGAGTCATGGAATCATTCTGTAGGGAAGCATGTGGGATAATTTCTTTGTATTAGGAAGAAGTGCCCAACGTCCTATAGAAGTGGATTCCCACCTGGGCAGATTCTACTCGGTGTGCTTTATGACTCTGGCTGGAGCACCGTGTCTGACCTGGGCTTTGTCTGCATCCTTGACAAGTGCCTAGTAGCCTTGATTTTCATGTTTAAGTTATATTTATGGGTGGGAGATCAGTACTTTTTACATGTAGCCACAATGTAATGCACGGGATAGGGCAGGATTTATAGTGAAAAGTGAACTTCAGAAATTTCATACAGAATCTGCAAATCATAGATCCCCATGCCAGGAAAGATCTTTAAATAAGCACCTGCCACAAGACACTGCCAAAGCTACCACAGGTGAAGTTACATGTGTGTTCATCTTCCTTTGAACCCAGCTGTGAAGAGCTGGGTCTTTAGACTCCACTGCCTGGGACCCTGTCATCTTTTAACATAGATCTTTGCTTCTCTGTGGTTTTACTTTTGAGATGTCTTTTCTTCTTTACCTGCCCCCATACATGACGAGTGTAAGTGTCACCCTGGTGTCTATAGACTGGTTCTTGGAAGAGGTGGTGGTTTTGAATATGCAAAACTGTGTGTTCTTGAGATTTCTAGCTATTTTTGACAGATCCTTAATGAGAAGCACCACGTACCTATCCCATGTTTACTCTCCTGAACCTCCATGGAGATCTAGTCTAGTGTTCAGTTGTCTTTGTAATTATGGTGCTATGGTCCCCCCCCCCACATACACGCTATGTACATCTTTTTTTTTTATTTTAGAAACATAAAAGTACAAAAACATATTGACAAACAGACACCCATTATCATAGAAAATAGTACAATCACAACTAATCTATAGACAAGGGATATGGTCTCAACAGTAGTTGTTGCTTTATCCATTGATATCTTCGAATTGTAGATGTATGGACCCATATACAGACATGCAAATTTAGTCAGACAGTTAATCCTCTCAACAACAGAAAAAAAAAAACCCCACAAAAACCAAAAATCCAAAGACAAGAAAGAAAACAGGCATACATCAACAACAGCAACAACATCAACAA
>PVLD010023251.1:0-28046 GCA_004027595.1 Dinomys branickii | reverse complement strand
GGGGCTGGGGGCTGAATCGTCACCCTCCCTCTATCGATCCGGGTCTTCCCAGGCCTGATTACCGGGTCAGCTGTCCAGCTCAGTCTGTCTCCCGGGACAGATGACGGGCACAGGGGAGCAGAGCCTGTTACCTGCTGCACATCCTGCTGGAAGACACAGAGCTGCAGCCGCTGGTGGAGCCGCACCTTGCGGTGCTGCCAGATGCTCTCAAGCCGCCGCTGGTGGTGCAGCACCTCGTGCACCACGTCCAGCACCTGGTGCACCGCCTTAGAGTAGTTGGCTGTGGCTGTGAGGGACTCAGAGTTCCCGGGACTGAGGGGGCGCTGTAACACATCTAGCAGTGCTTTGCCATCCTGGCTGACCTGCAGGAAAGAAAGGAAATCAGGGAGGCAGGGCACACAGACGGGGAGTGAGTCTTCCCCGGGGCTTCCTGATGAGGGCTGAGAGTATCAGTCCTCCCAGGCTCATCACAACCCAGCAATGTGCCAGCCAGGCACAGCTGCCGTGGTGCCAGCTAGTGGTCCCGGGGAGGCCAGAGCACCTGCAGCCCTGCGGAAAGAGGAGCTGGCAGAGGGCCGGCCAGTTGTCTACAAGACTCTTGCTCCCTCTTAAATTTTAGCTGCGTGAGGGGGGACTCTGCCTTGTGCTTGGCCCTCTGCCCAAAGCCTACACAAGGGCCTCACACATAGGCTTTGTGGGTACTTTGAATGGCTCACCAATCACATCAGCAACAGAACTTCATTTCAGAAATGAAGTCAAGCAGAGGTTACCACTCTAAGCCTCTCCTGTTCTTTCTTCCCCAGTTTCCTCTGTTTGGCCCCAAACTTCTAGACCTGTGCTCGGAGGCTCTGGGCCTCAGTTTTCTCGTCTGTGAAAGGGGATGACAATGCAATATACGTCCCAGAGTTGTGGGTGGTGAGCGAGTTAGCACAGCCGTGTTTCAAATGGGGCCCAGCACACCGTATCTTTATCATCTTCACATCTGTCCTATTTGCTGCCCTCTTTATTTCCTTATCGCTGTTTCCTTTCTTTGTGTTTGTAACCTTTCCCCTCTCCGTATACAACACCCCGCCCGTCTATCCTGAGCAGCAGCTTTGAGCACAAGCAGAGCAGCGCAGGGCCCTCAGGCTGTGGACAGACCGCCCATGCCCGGGGCTCCCAGCCCCGCTCTTAGGCTGACAGAGTGGGGTGGAAACCCTGACACTCCTCTTCCTAGAACCCTGGCACAATCCAGGGGAACAGTAACTCTGGAAGTGGCCCCCAGGGATCAGCACCTGTAGCCCTACACCGCTGGGCAAAGTATCTGGAAGAACATGTGTCTTTCCACTCCAATACACTGGCCAGTGCGGAACTAATAGGCATTTTAAGATCCTGACTCAATTTGCTCAACAAGAAGACTGAAGTTGGCTGGTGTTGCAATGGTCTTCACCTAATCAGCAAGATCAGAAAGAGCTTTACTTTCCTACGCACTCCCGCTGTGATGAACAGGGAGGAACTGGGCCCTTGCCTCTGCCCTGTATTCCTCTTTCAGGCTGGCTGGGGTCTGGGAACAGAGGCAACAAGAATCCTGTTTGCGGAGCCACAGAAAAGATGTCGGGATGGCGCGGTTGAAACAATGCTGTGGCAGAGTGCAGCTCAGGTGGGAGAGGAAACCATCACCACCCACCCAATCCTGCCACCCTCATCGCTTACAATTTATTTCTAGGCAAAGTAGCTCCTAAATAATGTAGAGGTAATGCCCTCCAGAGACTTGACTCAGACAGATATCCTATGGCTAAGCCGGGAGAATTCTCTATGGAGAAGACTGTCTCTGGGAGCTATGTCGGCGCAGGGGGTTACAGCAGGGCCAGGCCCTGGGAGTCCAAGTGAACGTGAATTCCAGTCCTCTGCCTCAGTCTCCACAGCAGTAGGAGGCCCAGTTGCCCCTGAGCTCTGAAGTGGGAGAAGCTCAAAGCTCCATGTTGCTGGAGGCTGAGAACAAGTTGGGAAAACCATGGTGCAAGTGTTATCACACACAGCTCACCAGTGTGAACGATGTGAGCAGCACATTAATTGAGTTTGGACTCTCTACTTCTCTCTTTTACACGGAGGAAGTTTAGAGATTCGTGACCCACAGCGTTGTCATGAGAGAGAAAGCCTTGGGCCTTTTGGATCAGACCCGCGGGGATCTCACTCAGCTCACAGAACTCCTCTGCTGTGCCTCCCACAGTGACAAGATCCCTTACCACGTTTAGTGCATATCACTGTCAAGCTGGGGAAGCGTGTTACATACATTGCATTTACAGCGCTGGACACTCCGCAGGAGGCAGCTGTTCCCACCTCCATTTCACAGGACCTGAGGCTCAGACTGGTAAAGTCACTTGCCTGAGGTGACACAGTTAAGAATCAGGGCAGCCAAGATCCAAACTCAGTTTTGACTGTGGCAAAAAGCCTTACTCTTATCTAGAAAGCTTCACTATATCTTTCCATGTGCAGGACAGTTGCCTGGGACAACAGTCATTAAAACATAGGCTCCATGCCTCTTCTTGCTCTTCTGCTGCAGGACGGAGCGGAACCTGGCAACATGCACTTTGAGCCAGCACCTCAGTCCATCTGATGCAGGCAGAAGGGCCAGCTGCGTGCCCATTTCCCCTCCATGCCAGCTTCCCAAGCCCCCCCCCCGTCTCTTTCTGCCCTTCACTGGTCTCCTGGATTCGGTCAGCCGTCTCCAGTGAACCGACTCCTCTCTATCCCTCCACATGATGCACCCACGCGGCCCTTTCCTTTCGGTGTAAAAGGAGCGGCAAGAAGTTTCTCTCCTTCTTAACTTCGCAGTGCTCCTGTGCCTTGGACTTTCCAATGAAAAGCGCTTTTCCCTTGTTCTCCACATCCATGGCCTCTTCTCCGTCCTGCACCCCTACCTCCTCCCCACGTGTCTCCCTGTGGATCTTCCAGCGAGAAAGTTAGTGGGATTTGATGCGCTGCTTCAGAAAAAGGGTGGTGGGGCTGGGGGGCACACATCCCTCCCCCAACCTCAGAGCAAACATGGAGGAACTGGGCCTGGTTCTGGCCCTCTCCTCCCCCATGGGGAAATCTGGTCTTCATACAGTGTAGGCAGGAGTGTGTGTGTGTGACAGAAGGAGAGAGCATGCGTGTATACCACTGTGGTGCCTCCTAGTGGTCCATCTATCTGCTCGTAGCCAGAGGCCCAAAGTTCACAGACCCACAGTTCATAAAGATGCTCACACAGAGGGAGGAGAAACCCTGCCTCTCTTCTTAGTGCAATCGAGTATATTCCACAGCGCTCAGGGTAGTGTTTTCCACCACCCACCCATAAACACACACATTCCCCGGGGCCCCAGCTGCCTCTCTCTGGTCTCACCTCTGTGTAGGCCTGGGTCACCTGCTCATACAAGGTCTGGTGGTGGTGGATCGCCAGTTCCAAGTCCTGCATCTCAGATGGCAGGCCACCTTCGCTGCACATCTTGCACCAGGCATCGACTCCGGACAGGAACTGGAAGGAGAGGCCAGGTGGGTAAGTAGGGGAACACTGGGGAAGAGAATTGGTGAGTTCTGTGGAAAGGGTCAGATACTTGGGTACAAGTGTGAGGATTTCTACTGGTGTTCAGACAGCATGCAGCAGCCAGAACTTTGCCCTAGAAGTACTAGCCTCTAGTAAAATATCTGCTGTCTGGGAAGGGTGGCTTCCACAGGGAGGACTGTTATAAACCTGTGGGACAGAGTGAGCTCTCTGGATGCTCAAAAGGTTGTTCACATAGTGACAGCACTGGTGTAGACACCTGAGAGCGTCTCACTCGGTGCATGTTCACAGACATGGCAGGGGCAACACACACTATTTTGTGCACCTGTGTGTCACTCAGTATAAAGAGAAACAAAGTGCACCTCCTGCGTGACCATCAGGAGCCAAAGGACCTTGCAGTGACCATTTCCACAAGGGGTGGAGACTAAGATTCACTAGGACTAGGACTCATGCTTGGGTCAACCCAGGAGAGTGTGGGTGGAGAGCTCTATGGGGGGCCAGACTATGATGTGCCTGCAGTGGCTCCTGGAATGGGATTTACAGACATGGACCTTAATATATAACCAATTATTTAAAAATTAACAACTGTGTATGACTATGGGTCTCAATGCACAAAGGATGAACTATATGAAATAACTGATTCATTGAGTGGAAAAATACACCTTTCAAATGCAAATCATTCTTCACACAACAGTTTGCAATGGTTCTGTCTGTGATTCCTCTCTCCCTGGTGCACAGCTCCATTTAAATTAATTACCTAAATACTTTTCTATTTCATTGCCCAGAACAACCCATAGGAGGACAATTAAGAGCTGCCTACACAAACACATGGAAAAAAATATGATTGAGTCAGTGGTTTTTGTTTTTTTTTTTTCCTCCCCAGCTAAAAAGAAGCACGGTTTATGAGTTTCCCTGAAGGACTGGTCATAGCTGAGAAAATAACATTAAAAAACATACAAATAAAACTGCTTCTGACCCAACATAATCTAGGTGAGAAAACATCCAATAAAAGTTAACTTCCCCTGTTACTCTCACTTCGGGCACCGTGTCCCCTTCTGCTACTACTGCACTGCTGCCTCGGTGTCACTGTCAGCTTTCAGACCCTGGCCTGCTGGTGTTACGATTTTCCATCTGTATGTCCACTAGGCCACAGCTCTGCAGTTCTGGAGGGGTGCCAGGTGCCATCCAGTATCAGACTGCACACACTGGCTAACATCTCAGAAGAGTCTCTGCTGAGCTATTGCTTCACCAATCACTCCTTCACAGAGCAACCTGCAACAACTGGATGTTCTCGTATCAACCGTAGGAGCAGCTCTTCCAGCAGGCCCTCGTGGTTTCTCTGCAATACTCTACTAGGAATCCTAGAGTAGAGCACGCACAAGGAATGGTCAGCTCCAGGAGACAATGCCCGAGGTAGAGGAAAGCACTGAGTCTTCCTTCCCAATGGGGATAAACCACAAACAAAGTGTACAAGTGACAGAGCTGAAGAGTGGGTTGCACATCCATATCTCCATGTTCCTAGGAATGAACCAGTCACTAGTTGAAAAAGAGAGGGAGGGACACTACTACTTCCCTCTCAAAGTGCAGGCCCGTGCTTGACTTGTGACACTAATGTTTCTTTCCATGTATGCGAAGGTTATAGATGGAAATAAGCACAGGCTGAACATAAAGACAGCAGGATTGTATGTGGAGCAACTACCCATAAGACACCTTCCATGTCCCATCTGTGATAGCCTAAGTTTACAGTCATCCAGGAGATTTATGATCAGCCTCACGTTAAGGAAGAAGAAAGAAGTTCAGAACAGTGAGGTGACTTGCGTTAGTGAATGCTGGGCTGTGAGTAGAACCCACCAATCTGGCCTCCAAGCCTAGACTCTGGACTCTCTCCTGTTGCCTTCCCAGTCAGACTGGGTAGCAGAGGGAGAGACTGAAGGTACGGCATGTGTCTCATGTTCCTTTACCTGTAAGAGGTTCAAATATGACACCAAGAAAGAAACTTGGAGGAATTTCTAAATAAAAAAGTTTAACTAAAGAGACAGAACTATAATATATGTGTTTTCTGTGGATTTACTTAAAATTAAAGACAGTATAATCTGGAGTCTAAATATATAAGTAATATAGTTTGGTGAAAAACAAGCACAGTTAAGGCATTCTATTTAAATGACAAATTATTTATCCTCTATAGTAAACAATAAGAAAAAATATTAGGGATCTGTCTTCAGTCAGCAAATTGAATGTGTTTACAATATGGTTAACAAGTAATTGCCTCATCATTACTTAAGTCAAATCATGAAAACTCAATCAATAAAAAATTCAATATTTTCTATTATAGACACTAAGAATCAAGTATGACATCTAAATATAACTACAAAGAAGAAATTAAAATTAACATCCAGACAACTATGAAAGTACTAATTGAATCCAAGCTGGTGATAAGTTATCCCATACATTCAATAGCAACATAAGCAGAATGCTTAGCTGAGAAATGAGGGTCAGACCTATTCCTCATACATCGAAAGGTAAGTGATACTCAAAACCTGCAAAGCCGTATCCGTCGGTCTTCCTCACAATGTCACTGATGTCTGGAGTAAGCTGAACAGGTTTACTAGTACACCGAGGGGCCAAGCTGTCCAATCCAATTCTCCAGAAATATTTGGTTTAAAAGGAGGCGCCCCTGCTTTTGCACCATCATGCTCCAGTCCACACGTGGAAAGAAAAGATGGTCCTGAATATCCGCAAAGCCTATTACAGGTTGACAACTCAGTCATTACTCTGGGTCCTTCTTCAGAAACCTCTCCAGGACACTTGCGGCTTGTGCAGACAGACAGGATGGTGTGTGAATTTCTCCTTCCAAAATAACTTGCAAGAGATTATTGCTTGTGCTGTGACCAGGGTTACCAGGGCTCTCCACAAGATCAAATGGAGACTTTCTGACTATCACTGCACACCTTAACACTCCCAGAGTCCACCAGTCCACACCGCAACCAGAATCTTCTCCTCTTAGAATTTCGGGAGCAAGGTACGTAGCAGTGCCACAGAGAATGCTGGTCTTGTCTCTGGGCTGTAGTCCTTCCTTACACAAGCCAAAATCAGTGAGTTTAATGTGATAAGGGTTTAATACCCAAAATATATAAGTAACTCCCACACTTTAATATTTAAAAAAACAAAATAACTCAGTTAAAAAAGAGCTAAAAAGTAAACACTTTTCCAAAGATATACAAATGGCCAAGAGTACATGAAATATAATCAAAATCACTACTTATCACAGAAGTATAAGTCAAAACTCAATAATCTTTGAACATTAGCAAAATTATAGACTAGAAGGTCCCATGCTTGCACCCTTACAGAAACAATGAGTTAACAGCTACCTGGCAGAGAAACAGCTCTAAGAGAGCTCCAGTGTACAAGTGGGGCTGCATTTGAAAAAAAAAAGCTATTGCAGATCAAAGGAAATAATTGACAGAATACAAAAGCAACCTCTGTAATATGAGAAAATATTTGTAATGTGAGAAAATTTATGTAGTATGTTCTGTTAATATCCAAACCATAGCAGGAATCCCTGTAATTCAAAACCAGAAAAGCAAATTATCTGATTGAAAAATAGGCAAAGGATTTAAGTAGATATTTCTCAAAAGAAAACATACAAATGGACATAGGTAAAGGAAAAGATGCTCACCATCACTGCTGCTAATCCTCAAGGAAAGGGAAATGGAAATTATAGTAAGACACCACCTTATCTGTCACATTGGTTGCTACAAATGAGACAAAAGAGATAATTTTGGCAATTACACAATAGTGATATCAGAGAAAAGAAACAGCATTAGCAAAACACACACATACCCCTGACACAAAGTGATTCAGGTAAGTAATAATGAAAATCTGAAGAAGTGCATAGACTTAAGCAACATTTTAGTAGAATTTACTGAATATGCCCTTCTGAATCTAATAATAAATTCTCCAATTTCAAATCTTTGTACAGTATCCCTTGCTCATGAGGAAAACAGAATGCTAAACTGATTTCTACAGAGAAAAACCTCGCATTCTTCGGGAAATGTTCTGTGTTGCTGCATGTGAAACAGTAGATCTCCAATATGTAGTCTAGGACAAGGAGCAGTCTGCTTTCTGTCTCAAAGCAACAGTGCAGCCCCACGAGAAAAGGATGGTCTGATGCCTGCTCCAAAACGCGCTTCTCCGTGCATACATGACCAAGGTTGCCATGCTCTTTCTTTACCACTTTCATTGCACATATATGATGTGTTATGCAACTTCCTCCTCCTATGACTCAAAGCAAATCAAGCGTTTGGCAGTTCTTATGAACCCTAAGTTTGCGTTTGATCCACTTGTATACCTGGTGTCCAAGTCCCCCTACACAGTCTGAGCAGACAGCACAATGACCACACCTGAAGAAAAGTTTTGCTTGAAAAGTGTGGCCATTTGCAAAATAAAGTTTTCTCCAGAGGCATGTGGCTCTATGGCAGATGGATTTATGTTCAGGTGTTCTGGTACGCAAGGCCCCTCAGGATGTTTTGGTACACAAAGCACGTTACAATGTTCTGGTGCACAAGGCGATGCATGAGTTAACAGCTCAGAATCTTTGTTAAGCTCAGGAAGCCTAAAGCCTTCTTCTGACTCCAGCTGGAGTGATACAGTATATGAGTCTCCTTCCTCATCTACACCTTTTGTGGTGAAAATCTCTCTGTTATCCAATAACAGGCGTCTTGAACTTCACTGCCCTCAGAAGGACATCTCAAAACTTGCTCTCATCATATCACTTCCCATAGGAAGGGCCTTTGGGTAGAAGTGTGGGTCATGGAGGTGCTTGGGAGGAAGGGCCCACAGTAGAGTTCACTGCCCAGGAAATCTGGCATGAAGGGCTTGATGGGCAAAGGCACCCGGGCTGCCTGCACTGAACACACTGGCTACTGGACTTCAGTAGCTCCCTGCCAAGTCATTTCTGGTGGTGCCTGGGCCAGGGTGGTCCAGTGTCTCTCGGGGCCCGCTCACTGTGACTTTGGTCTCTACTGCTGGACACCCTTGTCTCTCTAACTTTATTGCTGCCGGCTCTGGGGAGACCTGCTCAGAGCTACTGCGTATCTCTGGGTCTGGTCAAATTTGCCATGGGATCTTCTGAGTTTTGGTTTCATTGGTTTCTGGGCTTAGGGAGACTTCAGATGGGTGCCTTGGTTTTGGTAGGTCACTGGTGGTCAGTCCTAGGGAGATCTTCCCTGGGCTGTCGGTGACAGCTGGGTGGCTGCTGCTTCCTGCCCTGTGGCGTCTGGATAGAGTCAACCATCTTCTCAGTCTTTCACATACACTTTCTCTGCCTGGGATCCTGAGGTTGTGGCCTTGGGAAGTGGAGAAGCAGTTCAGGATATTCATTCTCCACCGTCTCCAGGCACATGAGCTCGGGAGACGCTGCTACTAGATTGTGATGCCTGTTACGAGGGTTCCAAGTTCTCTTTGGGCATGTTGCCCAGAAGTGAGGTCATGTCTTGGAGTTCCATAACTAATAAGAGAATCTTAGGGCTCAACTTTTTCTTCTTACTAAAGTCAATCAGTGGCTGCTGACTTATTAATTTTATCTAAGTATCTAGGAATTTTTAAATCTCTCTATTAGTTTTTACTTTTGCATCACTGGGGCTTATACCCTGCATCTCCACAATGAACTACAGGTATATCCTCAGACATTTTTTTCAGATATGCACTAAGGGTCTCCCTAAGTCACAAAATTGGTCAGGTTGGAACCCACCTTGTGATCTTCTTGCCTCAGCTTCCCACAGTGCTGGGATTATAGTCACACACCATCTTGCCTCGTTCAGTGTGCTATTTAGAAACAGCCAAACTAGGAAAACTGCTGGCACCACTAGCCATTAGTGACATCTTCACTTTTAAAGCAACATATGTGTACTGATGCTTTTCACAGTGCTGGCAGGTCTTTTCCATATAAGGAAGGCATTTTCTCTGAAATGAAGTGCTGGGGATTTGAACCTAGAGAGCCAAGAAATTTTAGGATGCCTTTTTTTCTTATTATCATTTCTCTTTAATCAGGTACTACTGAGACTTCCTAGAAATTTACAGAATAATTTCCCTGAAGAGATAAAAGTGGTTGTTTCTAAGTATAAATTCTGGAGGTGCGTGGTAGTAGTGGCTCCATAGCAGGTTGTAGCTTTGAGATGCACACACATGATTAACTATTCATTTCTAGCTAATGAACTTAATACCAAAGTGTAGTATTCAGTATAATAGCATACTATATTTCCCCAAAATAATATGAAACTAGAATGCCATAACTGGATCTTGCCCTAGCTGCTCATCACCATGGTGAAGGCCAGTGTCACACAGACCGGACCTCAGTGTCCTCTTGCTCCGTGGCTGCTCTGCAATGGCAGGTAAAGCAGGGATAGGTGGGTTGGGGTTGTCAATTTTTTCTGGTTAGGTCTTATCTTCTGGAAAACATATAGAATTGGGTAGGCCAGCACATGACGACTGCATGGCAGAGAGTCCCTGTAAAGTCTGGAAACCATCACTCCAATGGTAATAATGCGCATGTACAAATAGCATTTGAAACATTCCTTATGGCCGTTTGAAATCATTTCTTGCTCTCCTATCCCAATTAGATGTACTATGTCCTAAGTGGATAGTTTGCATTTTCTAGATGTGAGGAAGCTATAACCATTCAGGAAGTAGGTTTTTTTTGTTTTTGTTTTCTGAAGAGCTTATCCAAGCACTATAATCATACTGATGGGAGAGAACTGACCCAGAGCAGCTCCTCTCTCTCCCAACATGCAAGAGTAGCCCACGCAGGAGGAGCAGCACCTCCCCAACAGGAGACAGCTATTCTGCTGGAGGGTGGTGAACTGCCCCCAAAGGGTCACACATGGGCAGCAAGACCACCAGCTTTCATGTTAATGACACATCTGGTTTGAAAGCAGAGCTGCCCATAGATTGTGAGATTTTAACAACAATGTGTTAATGAATGTTTAATAACCAGCATATGGATGTGTGTGTGTGCATAGGTATTACATGTAAACACATAAGTGTACTGTAAATTTTGCTAATGTAAAGGGCATGTAACCCAAAACTTACAGAGAATAGTAACATGCACATTCCTACTGAATGCTTTTTATACTCTTGTATCCATAGTTGACCTATGTTTGTAACTGACAAATTCATATAGTTCCAACACCAACATTGGGTGATACTTTCTCCTAGGTTAAGTAGTGAGAGAAAAGCACAAATATCTGAAGAGTTATGTTAGCAGATTACTTGTTCACGAATGATGTGAGCAACTGACTTTTTCTTGGAATGTAATGATGGTTTTGGATAGGAGAAGAACAGTTTCATTTTGTGTGCAGCACACAGTGTAACAGCTACAGGCAGCACATTTTTAAGGTAAGCCCAGTTTTAACATTATTCTTCCTCATTTTCTTAAGACTTTAGTCAGTCAATGAAATGGTAAGTTAAGCTCTGGCATGCAGCATTTGATTTCTATGGTATAAAACTTCTACCAGGCCTGGGAACATACCTCAGCAGTATAGCATCACACATGTGAAGCCCTGCGTTTAACCCTCAGAACAACAAACAAACAGAAACACAACCTCTTTACCATGGTCTTTTAAAACTACCAATGTGAAATTGCCAAATGTGAAATAGAAGAGATGATCGATAACACATTTTGCAGCATTTACACCACTGAGGAATAAAACAGAGAAGAACAATGTCAAGAACACACATCATAATAAAAATACAGTAAAATAATCAGGAAACGAGTTTTGGGGGTTTTATCCCCTTTATTTTTAATACAACGTACTGAATTACAAATTGATATAATTTAGCTTTAAGTAATGCTATGTTTAACAATTAGCTCATAAAATTCCTGAACATATAACAGCTGGCTGCCTCTTAGCTGTCTGAGGCAGGCTCCAACACAGCACAGGCTCTTCTCGAGGTTGCTTAATCACTGAGCTTCAGCTCACCTCTCTATAAAACCAGCTAATAAGGTCCCTGGCCAAGGCCTAGCCAACTAGTAAGTAAATGGTAGCAGTAACTATGGTTTCTACTACATTATTATCTGTAACAAATACTTCATGAGGAACTAGTTTCCCTGCTCTTAGCACTGAGTGATCATGGTAGTTTCATCCCTTTGGCCTGTGTGCAGAAAATGTATGGACATTCAACAGACAGTCAACATACACATGCAAACATACCCAACATGAGCTATTGAGTAGCATATAAAGATTTGGGTCCCCTCTCCTTTGGGTCATGAGCAAAGCCACCCAAAGTTACCAATGTTTCCTGCATAAATGGGCCAGGAAAGGTAGAAGATCAGTTGTTGTTGCAGCTCTCTGGCAGCAGCTTAGGAGTTTCACAAATACGGCAGAGTGTGCTCCCACCCTGCCGTCCCTGCTCCTGTACCCTTCCCACCACCAGCAGCGGATCCCTGGGCCTCACCTGCTCAGCCTTCTGGTGGAAAACGGCAGACATGGCCAGAATGGTGCTGCGTTCATCCAGGGCAGCCGCAAAGCTCTTCCACTCCTGGTCTAGCTGCGTGGAGATCTGCTTGATTTGCTGGGAGGCATAATGGCCAGCCTCAGAGAGGCGGGAGGCCACAGACATGATGCGGTTGATGTTGACATAAGCGTTCTGGGAGAGGAAAAGGAGAGTGAAGGCTTAGTAGGGCAGGCTGAAAAGACAACCGCTGTGCACTTTTGGGTGGGTGTTTATTTGGGGAAGTGGGGCACTTGAAACAACAAGTTTGAGAGGGGCCAATATAGCCTAAAAGAAACCCTTCTCTATGACCTATAATCTTGGCAGACGGTGGGGACAGTGCCTGAGACCTTTCCTTCTGGGGAACCACATTTTGTATCAGCTCTTTTTTGGGGGGGGAGGGGTCTTTTTGAGACAGGGTCTCACTATACTGTTCAGGCTGGCCTTGATCCCACTTTGTAGCCGAGGATGGTCTCAAACTCTCAATGATCCTCCTGCCTCAGCCTCCTGAGTGCTGGGATCACAGGCGTGTGCCAGCATGCTCGGCTTGTACTGGCTCTTAATGTACTATTAATGCAGTCTTTTTATATGGACTACTATGTATATAACCTTCACAACCATCTTATGAGGCCACCCTGAGGGACAGCACAGTCCTTCCATGGTCATTTGTTAAAAGTAATGGGTCAGACAACAGTACAAGTGGAAGGAGGTAAAGACATCCCTTTTGTTCAGGACAGAGCTATACCCAGGGTGTCACTCCCACAACATGGCAGCAGTACTCACCAAAGAGAGTAAAGGAAATAGGGCAATTCTGTATGTTTCTGCCACTGGCCAAAAATGTCCCTCTCGTCTTCCCTTCTCCCTGTTCCCGACCAAAAGAGCCGAGGCCCTGGCAATTAGAGTTTGCATAAAGAGCTTTTGGACCACAGCGTTTTGCTACGGTAAAAATAAGGTATATGGGGCCCCTCAGGACCCTGTTTGACTTGGGAACATTTCTCTGCCTGATGCCAAAAGGCACCAGTGGGTGCCTCCACAAGCTTTTGTGGGGACTCTCTTGAGCTATTGCCTCCTTTCTCTTGTGTTTTGTCACATTCATTCTCATCCTTGCTTGCTAATTAAAAATTCATGAATGTGTGTATATTTCCTAGTAGCCCAGCAAAAAAACTCCATGAAGGAGCAAGCAAAAGAAAAGCCCTACGAACAATACAGTAGCGATCTGGGTTATTTCTAACTGCTCTGTCCTAGTAATTGTCTGAGGTGCCAAAACAATCAAGTTATACTGTGGCATCCACAGAGCACTTTTCTGAATCACACACCATCTGCCTGAAGAAGGATCAGGGAGGTGGGTTTATCACACACTGTCACTCTTTGTTGCGGGTCTTCTCAAATGACAGTAAACACTCACCAGCATCACCACTCTCCCAAAGCTCAGCTAGCTCGAGAGTAGTTCATTAACGCTGGGCAGGTTTAATGACGGTTCTTTATTTTCCTCTCCCATGTCCCTGATGGTCACCATTCATCTTGGCTGTTCCTAACCCCCCAGCGCTCCATCTCACACATGTGCTAGATTGATAATGTCCCTCTTAATTTAAAAGGTCTCTGTGGAAGTTTAAAAGGTGAAGTGAGGTACTTAACACAAATCAATCCTGAGGTCTAATGACCTCTACATGCCATGTCTGTTTTTAGCTTGGTGTGAGACCCTCCCGACACAGTGCATCTCCCCAATACAGCCAGGATAATACTGACTGCTGTTATGCAAAATAACTACCCTTCAGAGATTAGGAATCATTATCAGCCCTATTTCCTGAGCTAGGACACAAAGTCTATTAGAAATTAAACTCTATTTATAGGACAGAAAACCATGCATCTAGAAATAGAAGAGGGACAGAAAAGTATAAACTCATTTTAATAGTTTTGCCTTCTAAGGGGATAACATTGAAATCCCCCCAAAGTTCCTGTTGTCACTGTCTTTGTTTGAGTTTTCCCCAAAGCAGATGTTGGGACAAGATTTGGGGCAGATAGTTTATCTCAGCAAGTTTCCAAGAAGTACAGTGAGGGAGAGAAGTAAGAGAAAAAAGAGTTTGGGATGAATAAATGATGTTTTACTCAGTGGGTTGGTGCTATAAGCAGCTGGGGTTTAAGGCCCCTGGAGATCTTTTGAGAAACCCTCTCTATTTTTTTTTTTTAAACCAGGAATCAAACTCACAACCTTATGCTTACCAGGCAGCTGCCCTGCTGCTGAGCTAAGTCACCAGCCCTAAAAGAACACCTCCAAGCTGTCCCTGTGCAGAGTGAAGAATATAGGGTATACATACACTCAGTCCTATTGTTCACCGGTTGAAGATCCCTTCTGCGGTAAGTCCATGGCATTTGCAGTCAGACCCACCTGTTATGGTTCCATCGTAGCATAATGGCCTTGTATCTGGAAACTGGTTTAAAGAAATGAAACCTCACAAACTGTAAACTAAATAAATCTTTCCTTCCTTCATTTTGGGCATTGGGTATTTTGTCTCAGCAACAAGAGAAAAGTAACCAAGACAGAATTTGGTACCAGGAGTGGGGTCATTGCTGTTACTATACCTGACCACGTGTTTTAAGAGACTTTGGAAATTGCTTGTGGGAAGAGTTTGGAAAGGTTTGGAGATGTCTGGTCAGAGCTCAAAAGACCAGAAGGCTGATGGAAATCTTGCCGGTAAAGACCAGGTTCAGGAGATTTCCGTTGGGAAGAAGGATTACATTGGTTGTTGGACTCTAGATGATGTATGTTATGGCTTGGCAGAAAGTTTGTCTGCATTTTGCTCGTGTCCAGAGACTTTGCCTAAGACTGAGATTAAGGGCGGCAGTGAACTGATTAATCTGGCAAAAGAAATTTCAAGGCAATCAAATGTTGGGGAAGTGGCATGGCTATTGTTGGGGGCTTTTAGCCAGATTTATATTGACAGCCAAGAGCAAATAGCCCAGCAGGATGATTTAAAATGTTGTGAGTTTGGCCAGAAAGGAAGCTCCAGTAAAGCTGTGGATTACAAAGATAAGGCTGAGGAGATCTCTATTGCTATGAAGGAACAAGAGAATGGAAAAGATGGCCTGAGGGCATCACAAGCAGCAAGTCTCCACCCTTTGCAGCCTCAAAACTGCAAGGGTGAAAGACCTTGCCTTGAGAAGGAAACCAAAGAGTGCCATATTCCAGAATGGTGGCAGCAGCTGCACCAGGTTCCAGGATGGAGACAGCATAGAGAATTTGTTCCTCAGCATTGGATTCAGTGTACCCAGCAATCCAGGCACTCTACCCCTATCGCCAAGACAGAGGAAAGTTTGGCTGTTGCTCCAGGTGGCAGCAGACCTTGGCATCATCCATGTGGCCCTGGCTTTAGGTGCAAGGAAAATGCAAGAGTTCTGAGGTTAAAGAGACTTCCACCCAGATTTCAGAAGGTCTGGGAGGCCAGGCAGTGTGCCCCTGAGAGGGTAGTATGTGAAGCTGTGAGTGTGAAGCAAAAGGTGCCCTGGAGACCTCAGAAGTTTAGAAAAGACAGGACCATGGATCATCTGAAGAAAGCTGCAAGGGGGGAGCAAAGCAGGCCTAAGAGAGAAGCTATGGAGGCTGTAACCACCAGAAGTGCCATAGGGGTGGACTCATGCAAGCCCTTTGGAGCTCACAATGTGCCGCAAGTTGCTTCAGATGCTGGATGTGGAATCACAGAACACAATGTTAGCCCTCCTGGATGTTGGACTTGCTTTGCTCTCAATGCTCTGTATCCCCGTTTGTACCTTTTGGAATGATAATGTTTATTTTGTGCCTTTAAATGTTGGAAGTGTTTAATTTTCATTTGTACAGGGGCAAAATGTTATGCTTCTAATGTAATATAATGGCTTTGTATCTGGAAACTGGTTTAAAGAAATGTGTCTGGTTGCCAAGTTGACAAGGGGTGGAATGTTATGGTTGATACACTGTGTCAACTTGGGCAATCTAGAGGTTTGGCTGAGTGGTTCAGCAGGAAGCCAGGGTGCTTACTTTGTACACATCCTGAGCCTGTGAAAGAGGAGGGCATGGACCTTGTGTGAGAGCTACCCGCCCCCACCCGCCCCCTGGGTGGGAGTAGGCTGTTTACAATGCAAGGGAGAAAAAGAGGCTGCTTGCAGCCATTCCTCCTTTTTGCTTTTGTGGTTTTTGCTGTGCTTTGCTGCCATGAACATTTGCCCTCTGCTATGTGCCACCCTGCCTCAGAACCAGCCCAATATGGACTGAAACCTCACAAACTGTAAGCTAACTAAACCTTTCCTTCCTTCATTTTGGGCGTTGGGTATTTTGTCTCAGCAACGAGAGAAAAATAACCAAGACACCACCCAAGGTCAAAGAAGGAACTTTACACAGAAATGCAGGAAGCTATCAGTCTGCATGGAAATTAAATGATCCCCAGGGCTGGCAGAAGGATATGAATGGACACTGATAGTGTCTCATAGAAAAGTCCTCACAAACTGAGTTCATATCCTAGAATCACTCCTCACATCATTTGTCCAGATCTATGTAGGGTACTGCTTTCCTGTACCAAGAAAGGCCTTATATATGACTTGGGCCAAGTGGGATACAAGTAAACAATAAAAGCAGGGTATTATTCTGTCCCCAAGTGCATCCAGTAGATGCTAGCCTTCTCTCCTCATGGCCTATTTATACTCTCCTCCTACCCAGGGAACCCAGGGAGGTGAACTTTCCAGCTATTAGAGATGTCCCACTGTGGCTGCTTCCAGAGATTGTTAACAGCTTGTCACTCATTCAAATGTTTATGGAGAGCGGGCCAGGCTCTTTGCTGGGGGCTGTCTGAGATCAAAGAGGAATGAAGCAGGATTCCTGCCCACCCATCCTTTGCCCTCAGGGCCTTGCAGCTGCAACTTAAGACAAATCCTCAAATAACAATAATTTAAATCAAATGCAGTAAAAGCTCCCATAGAGGTAGGAGAAAGTCACTGTGAAGATTAAGAGGAAAGGGGGTTGAGCAACTAGCAGGGATAGTGGGAAGGGGCTTCTTGAACCAGCCAGAAAGGGTAGGGAGGCTGGCAGTTCTCCCAGGTTCCTTCAGCCCCTAGGTCTATGATCACAGATGAAAACTAAAAACAAACAAAAATGCCATACTTACACTAGACTAGCAAAGTAAACACTTTCATGTTTCCTTATTAGTGGGCAGGGAAATGTGTTACTAAAACTAACAAATAATTATGCTTCACAAAAGAAGCAGCCATGGTATCTCTTACAATAGAGGGATGAATAAAATGTTCACTTATGCATTTGCTCACTGTTTTTCCCTAGAACTCCTTTTCAGAACATCAAAACACTCCAACAAGTTACACTGCTCAAGTTTAGCGTCTTCTTCACCATTTCCTTACCTTGAGCGAGAAAGAAATGGGTGGACAGAATCTAAACTTCAGTTGTTCCTGAATATAGCCACAAACCAAATCAGAAGGGTGGAATGGCAGAGAAGGTCTCCAGTGACTTAAAAGGAAAGAGCAGGGTTAAAGCACTGCACTAGGAGTATGAATAAACAGGGGCGCTTAGTCATTAGGCACAGATGACATTTCGCAGCCTTGGTCAACCCGTCACATGGTTCTTCTCTGTGACTGTTTATGGCTCTGCAAAGGAACATTTGGCAATTATGTTTGTCCTTGGTACATGGCCAGCAGGAATGGATATTTTGGCTCTTTTTTGGCCTTTCCATGTCCTACCAGTTGCCCTCTTCAACCTCTCCCATCTGCCTACCTCTCTCATTCTTCCCCCTGTCATTATTCTCTGCCAGCCCCAGAAGCCTTCCTATCTACCGAGCTGCCCATCAGTTCAGGGCATTGTCCCTGGGCCAGCAGCCAAGAGCTCTGGGATTCTGACTCCTCTGTAGTTCAGTTTCTTTAGGTATAGAATGAGGGAGTTGAACAAATTGATCTCAGATTTTCTATACCTGAGTAAGCAGTGCCCAGGAGGTGAGGACAGTGGTCCTCCCCACTCCAGAGGTACTCAGCCCAGCCTCACTATCCTCCCTCAGCATCTCATCCTGGCTCGGCTCAGTGCTTTGTTGTTTGAGAGCTAAAGTCTGAGTTGGACACACTCGGACTAGGCCACTGAGGGCCACGTGCCCTTCTCTCCCCTTCAGCCTTTCCCCCAAGCTGCTCAGACTAACCAGCTTCCCAGCCAAAAGAAAACAACTTGGCTAATAACTGGCTTAAAAAGCATCTTCTTAAATCCTTACAATCAAAACTTCTTTATTAAATTTAAATTCCCCATACATATGCAGTGCAGTTATTATTACCATTATCCCAAGTGCAGCACAGTCTACACTGGCCCTGTTGATCTACCATGCAGAATGTGGTGCACCTGTAGCACAGTTTGCAGTACCACGCAGCCATGCTACTTCCTCTCAGTGCCTCGTTACACATCATTTTGGTCAAAAACAGGAAATGCAACTACATTCCAGCAAAATCATGCTAATTCAGAACTGCTCTATATTGTCACTTTGTCCTCACTTTTGGTACCTAAGAAAAAAATGTCTCCATTTTCTTGTTTCATTCCTGAAGTCATTGATTGGAAATTGCAGGATGGAGGCCCATTCTTCAGGCGCCCTGTCTCCTGCTACGATCAACTGAAACTGAAGGAGCTGAGCCATTCTCCTGAAAGAACGACTTGCAGATGATGGACTTCAGCCATATCAAAAGGGCTCCCATTTTGAACATGGTTCCTAGTTTACTCCAACTAGCTACAAAAATATTCAATGTCGCTTGCAAGATAACTGTCCCTTAAAAAACACACTCAAATTTTCTCTGTACATGAGATTTCTTCTGCAGAATATTCTGGAAAAGATTGGTTCTATTCTAGAAGCAATCATGTAATATAAGCTATGATTTTGCTAACCTTTAAGGTCTGTGATAGGGGCTGGTTAAAAGAGATCATCACCAAGAGTGTGCACTATTTGCATACCATTGACTTCATTCCTAAAACCCAGAATAAACTTTACACTGCTGTGGTCATAGCTCTTCACTCTGAATCAGAAATCCTGTGAATCACATGAGATAAACAAAGCATCCATCCAGTTGCCTGACCTGTAACCATTAATGCAATGAGTATCCTATCTTTTCTCTCACCCAGTTCTAGTAGACTGCCATTAATGCCCCAAGTTGTGCAAACCCAATCAAAGTATTACTGAAAAGTACAACAAAAAGAAAAGTCTATCATCTATTCCAACAAGAGGCAAAATAAGTAGCCAAAGTCACATGGTGCATCCCAGAGAGCAAGTCACAATGTCTGCTACTATTTCTGGAAGAGAGCATCTTCCCAGGATCTGTCCCATATGTCCCAGCTCTACAGCTGTCAGAGCAGACCCTGTCCTACTGACTATACACCTCTACCGGCAGACACTTTTCCCTCAGAAGTTAAGGAGCTGGACCCCTGAATAATCTGCAAAGTTCTTTCCCTCAGAGAATTCAGAATCAGCCAGTGACTCATTTGGGGGGCCATGCTCTTACAGTGGAACTTTTCATATCCTGCATTGAAAACTAGGGGTCTCTCTCTCTCTTGAGGTAGACTTCTGAGGCACTTCCATTGCCTTGGCATGTGTTACGCACATCCAGAGCACTTGTAAGTGGGAATGCTTTGTCCTCCTAAAAAGGCACAGATGCTGTTACTTCTTACAGACTAGATTACAAAAGGGTACAGGAACCTCCACCCCATGCTACATGTGGGCCCTTTGTTTTGTGCTCTAGAGGCGCAGTAACACATCTTCACCTCCACAAAGACAGAGCAAAGTCAACAGAGCAGTTTCATCTCCCCGAAAAACGAATCTGAAGCACAGGGCTCTCTCTTCCACCCCTGCTCATGGGGCTGCAGCTTTTTAGGCCTTACTTCAAGAGTGAAAATGGGTATGGACATGTCTGTCATCATCCCAGGAGGTGAGGCATAACCACTACTATGGAGCCACTTTCCTCACTGAAGCTCTACCCTCTTGACAAACCCTCAATTCTCCAAATCAGAAAGCCAAGAGAAAAGTCCAGGCAAGTGTCCAGCTGACGGCTAAGGTACTCAGCCAAATCATTCAGGTCAAGTGAAAATAAAATGTCAAATCAGATGATTAAGTTAAAAACAGATAAACAATATTGCCTCAACTGAGAAAATCTTAATACATATCAAGGAAGCACAACCAAGTGTTACTGGTTATTGAATGCTTATTTTGTACTAGTTATGTATGGTAGTGGGAACTTTATTTTTTATTTTGAGACAGAGTCTAGGTAAGTTGCTCAGGCTGACCTCAAACTTAGGATCTTTCTGACTCAGTCTTCTGAGTAGCTGGGATTATACACACATGCAATAGCACCTGGAAGGAACTTACAGGTTTTTTTCTCATCTCTATTTTCTTGTATACGGAAAAATTGTCTTTTGGGAGAAAAACATGTCCCTAAAACTATGTGGAAGAGAATCTCCTTTCCCAGTGAAGTTAATAAAACATCAGATGTCGATGGGTGATGGATTTAGAGGAATTCATGTTCAACTTTCTGCATTTATGTAACTGTTCTGCTTTTCAGTGCTAAAGATCAAACCCAGGGCTTTGAGCAGGATGGGAAGAAGTTTTACTACTAAGCTGTACACCAGCCCTCTTCTTTTTTTTTTTATTTTTAAGACAAAAGAATGGAGATATATAAACCAGAATATCACAAAAACCAATACAGAAAATACCCGATTATAGAGAAGATAGTAGGGAATCAGCACTGGATGCTGTATTACATATTATCTTTGCATTTGTTAAAAAGGAAACAATAAAGGAAATACAAAATTATAGAGAGGATAGTGGGGAATTAACACTGGATGTTATATTACATAATGTTATCTTTGCATTTGTTAACACAAAAACAGTTAAGGAAATAGCAAATTACAGAGAAAATAGTAGGGAGTCGACACTAGATGCTGTACCACACAATGTTATCTTCATCTTTGTCACTCAGTTATACAAATGATGACTCATTCAATTAATCAATTTTCTCCACTTCATCTCCGTTGTTCTACCACCCTATCAGTCATCTTCCCATTGGTAATAACTGTACTTTTTGGTTTATTTACTCCCTCGTGCTCTCCCATTGGGAAGAAACTTGGCTGCTTCGAATTATGCTGTGCAAAACATGGGTGTTCACAAATTGCTATGGCAGGAGTTGGAAAAGCACCCATCCTCAGAGACTATAATTGGCAAGCCCGGCTGTCGGGTCAAGTAGGCGGGGTTACAGAGTGAACCACCAGGCTCTGCCTCCATACAGTGCATCAGTGTCCAGAGGCTCAGGCGAGTCTTCAGGGCCGCTTTCATGGAGGGCTGGGTGTACCACCTGACTCTGCCCTGGGGACCACCTCTCCTGAGGGCCCAGGGTGGCCACTGCTTTCGGGGGTCAGGCAGACTGGGAGGCCTCTCCCCACACCAGCTGCTGACCTCCCCGCTGAAGCCCCTGGTGTCCCCTCTGTAGGCGTCCTATGACTCTTTGGAGACTATTCCTACCCAATTAGAGAGGTGGGTCTGCACCTTAATTCCATGTCTTCACCTCCTCCCACCTCTTGATCTCTAGTGTTGCCATTCCCTGCCCCTTGTGGCTGGGCACTGGGTGCACTTACGCTGCTGGGCACAAGTGGTGTGAAGTCTCCCCCACCTGTGCTCACTGTGGTAGCCCAGGGTGTGTACTAAGCTTAGTTATTAGTTCAAGGAGAGAATTGGAAGATTTTCTCGGGTCTGCTGTGTAGAGTATGTTGTTGTCTCTCAGGCTCTAGGACTGCTGCTTTTCATGTGGTTTGATGCTATGGGTTCTTACAAAGTTCATATATGCAAGCAGTGTGAAGACCCTCTTGGTGCTCATATTAGTAGTTTAGGATGTGTCCTGAAGCCCGTGGACTCAGCCTGTTGTTGTCAGAAACACATGGTGAATGGCCCTTGAGTCTCACATTGCTCAGAGAGGGAGTTCAGGGTGGGTGCTGAAGCCCAGTAACTCAACTCATGCTTCCTGCTTGGTATTGGAGTAAGAAGGGCATGGGGCTGTGTGTCCCACCTCCATCTGCAGCTCTCTCTTATTGTTGAGCTCCAGCTCCCATGTATTTTATGGCTGGATTCCTGGGAATTACTGTGGTGCTGGGGTCGCTTCCACTCCTCTGTGCTACTCTCTGCTGATACTTGCTCACACACTGGAGAGGCATGAAGCCCTATTCTCCGGGCATATGTAGAGCTGGATGTAGTGGGCTGCTCACTGGTTGTCTTGACTCCACCCTGCCTCAGGGAACTGATTAGAAAGGTTTCTGCAAAGTGGGGATTTTGCTTCTGTGGCTGTTGTATCTTCAAGTCCTCACCCTGGATTCGACCACACCTTCTGACAACCACTGCTTCCCTTCTGAGCGGCGCTTTCTCCTCTCCGGTTATGGACCAGCTCTCAGGACTCCGCTCTCCCCTGGCTGAGTCGGTAGGTCTCCACAGGCCGGGGCTTCCGAGGCTGAAGCTGCGAGTGCTGGAGTGAGGGAGCGGCTGGGGTGTGTATGGAGCGGTGGCTCCTTTCTTTTCCGCCTCCTCTTCCTCTCACTATGCCATGACGGCCCTTCGAGCTTTTTCTCCAGGAGAGGTCTTGTTTGTCCTTTCTGAGTGCTTCAATTCCCGTTTCAGATCTTTCCTGAGTTCATGGCACCAGGGCGCCCATTTCTCTCCTTGCCTTTCTCATGCTGCTCTATTCGAGTATCTGGGTGGCGATCCTCCAGGAGGATCTTTCTCTGCTGCTTACCTGGTTGCCATCTTACCCCAGCCCTCTTCTTCTTATCAAGGCAGAAAAGTCATATCTACTGTCTTTCAATGGCGTCATAAATAATGCTAAGCGTAGTTGCATATTTTAAATTTTTAACAGATTTGATAAGGTAGTATCAAACAGATTTGGTCAGGTGGTACTCTATCAACACTGTAATTAAATTTTTCTACTTTTTTGACTTAGGTAAAGTTTTTCTTCTTTTCTTAAGGACAGCACAATTTACATAGCAAAATAGGTTGACTATAACAACCAGAACTGCTTTTGTAAGGAAAGAAATGTAAAATTCCTTTATATAAAGTTTTTCATAAGCTGAGCTCACGTAACAATTTCATTTTACAGTTAGTAAAGAAAAGGAACCCAGAAAGTTCTAAGATCCACTTAGTAGGTATTTAAAAAGATCTGTTAAGTCAATCAAGTGATATGTTCTCAAAGAAAAGCCAAATGTAACAGAATTCAGGCCTCTTGATTTCCACTCTGCACAACCCCTCTGCTTATGCCCTATAACTTATTAAGTTTTTATTTTGTCTTATTCAAACAGAGCTATGAGCAGTATTTGGAGATTTTCCCACACAGCTTTCAGAGGCTTTGTGAGAAACATTTAATATCAGTAAGAAAATAGAGACTGTGCCAAAGAATAGAGAGAGCTCAGCTTCATCTTCATTCTCCAGCTTAATAATGCCATGTGTGTAACTCACATCTTCACTGGTCCCAAGCCCACCTTGGGTCCTGAAGCTATTGAAGTATCAGCTTATGATTAATTAGTTTAACATCACCATGTAAACCTGCTGATCCCACCTCAAAACATATGGACACCAGGATGGAAACATCTGGAGTAAGAACTGTCCATGCCTGAAACTATACTCTAACCAGCCACAAGATGTGATGAGCTCAGAATGAAACCTCTAACTTCTGCCTCCCACAAACCACAGGGTACCCTCTGGAGGGCCAAACAGGGCAGCTGATGGATGACTATCTGGTCAGGTCTAGCTGAACAGTAGGTCAAACTGTGTGGAAGCCACCTGTCACTGCTGGGCAGAGAGAGATTAAACTGGAGCAGGAACAGGCCAGGTGCTCAGCAAAGATAACATTGGCCCATGAGTCCTTCTGCCCCTCTGGCTTGCTATAGTGATGTTTCCTCCAGCAATTTCTTCACAAACCATTAAGCAGCCATGAAAACAAGAACCTGACCATGTGTCTGAGGGCCACAGAATCCCAGCAGCATTTTTAAGGAAGAAACCCCAGCCTCACCCCTTTCTCAGTGCTGAGTGAAGCCTTGGAGGTTAAGTTTCTTTGTGTGAGGCCTCACTGCAGGACTGAAATAGTAGGGAAGGGTGGCTATAGCTAGAACCACTACATTCCAGGACACCAACAGGGAAAGAGATTTTAACAATACAATGTAGAAGCTATGAGATTTCAGTAACATACATTCGTCTGTATTTTATCCCTACCCTGTCTTGTGTAGGCCCTGGTCACTCAGAGCACAGTCTGAAATACCAGCAATATGGAATTAGGGGCCTTCCCCTCCCTTCTGAATCAAATATGAATTTTAATAAGATTGTTGCAGATAACATGTAAACATGTAAATGTTTGAGAAGCTCTACAGCTGGGAACTCAGGAGCTGCATCAAACAAGAATATTTTCTTCTAGCACTTTGGACTCTGACAACAATAGCTAGATATTTGCCAAGCATAATATCATGCCAAATATTTTGCCCAAAATGCAGGATCACATTTCACCCTTACAGTATCCTCAGAAAAGGCTCTTTAGTTATACCCTAGTTACAAAGGAGGCAGTGAGGCTCTGGGGAATTTGAATATCTCAACTAAGATCACAAAGTTAGGAAGGAAACACAAAACTGTGGTTTGCACCTAGTGTGCATGTTTTACCCACCATACTTATAAAAGCGCATCTTATTGTGCTTTCAAGGTGAAAGCAGTTGAGCTGGTCAAGGATGTCTGTTAAGAGAGCGGGTAATGGTGAAGAGAAATTTCTTTTGAAGGTTCTAAAAATTATATACCAAAGAAACAGCACCACTGGAGAGAGAAGTCAATAAAAATGTCTCCATCTTTAAGCTTCCTCACTGGGCCTTTGACTTTCCCTGAAATTCCCAGAAAAGCCCACCTTTAGAATGACCAGAACCCCCTCCCCCAGGGAATGTCTCCTGTCCTCACCTTCCTTGGCGCAATGACTCCACCTCAAACCCAAGGCTTGTTACTCTAGGAAACAGGTGTTTTTCTCTACAGACCCACAAAAGAGCTTAGGATTAAGACAGCTCTTTGCCCTGTGTCTTGCTTTATTGCTAGAGTCTTCACTTTGTTATCTTTTATGTATTTATTCATCCATCCATCACAATGCACTGTACAAGCAGGGAACAGACACCAAATGCCTATGCTCATGGAGACTGTGTGTTGGTAGATTAAGATAACAAATTAATAAAGATTTACTACATATTTTTTCAGTGTTATACAAAATGCATCTGGATAAAGGAGAGCATATGATTATCAGGAATACTATGTAAGGCTGAGACACCAGCACAGAACTCTCTGAAGGGACACTTGGGCTTGCCTTGAATGAAATGAGAGGGAACCACGATGCTGTCCGGAGAAAGACGCTCTGGATAAAGTGAGCAGCAGGGCAAAGACTGCCAGACAGGAATGACAATGACCTTTGCAGCTCAGGAAACAGCAAGAAGCCCATGGCAAGTGGGAGAGATGACTAAGTTGTAGACGGTGAGATTCAAGAAGTAGCCGGGGGCCAAATTATGTAGAGCCTTGCATCCTAGGGAAGGGACCTGAGCTTTCCTCCTGAGAAGGATGGGAAGACAGGACAGCGCCGTGAGCAGATGAGTAAGACCACGTGAAATATCTTCCCCTTTTTGAGAAGATCAACTGGGCTCCTCTGTTGAGAAAGGACTGTGGAGGAACAAAGGTGGAAGAAGGAAACTCAAGCAGGAGCTACTGTACTAGCCCAGGTGGAAGCTGATAGCAGCTTAGAGCAGGTTAGTGGCCATGGTGGCGTGACACAGGGCCAGATCCTGGATATATTTTGATGAAGGAAAGCCAAAAGGACCTGCTGAGGGAAAGTCTTTAGGACTTCCTCCTACCTAGGCACCTGGGTATGTCATGAACCCTGACCTCTTGCTCTTTGTACTGCTCACTAGGTCCTGATTATTATACTTCTTAAATTTCCAGATTTGTAAACCTATCACTCTTGTGACTGTGATCAGTCTCCGCTCCTCATCTGGGGCTCCTGACCACCAGCTACCAGCCACGTCCAGCATGCCATATGCAGGGCTGCCACTGCTACTTCACAGGTATGTGAATGCTTTTCAGTTTAAGGCCTTTCATGTACATTATCTCATCTGATGCATTAGGTTTCACAGACTACTTTATGCCTTTCAGGCAACTCCAGGAGACCTTAAAGAAGGGGAACGTTTCAGCTTTGGTTGAATTCCAGGTAAATTAACTCCTTGGCAACTGCAGACCTGGCAGCGTGCAAGCGGTTCTGTGGATGAGTATGTGGAAGTATGCTGATGAACTGAGCTGAGCGGTTCAGGGGAAAACACAGAGAGGCCACAGTAAATAACCTGGGGCAAGAAGCATGCTGACAGAGGGCCCAGAGAACAGTGAATACAAGCCAGAAAAGACGCCAGAACTGTGGGCAGAGGACCAGGAAGGAGGCAGAGGGTGGGGGAAAATCTAGGGCCAGGAGGCGGGTTAAAAGAGCAAGAGAGAAGGTCAAGCCAGGCCAGGGCCAAGCATGAGTCAGAAGTCTGAGCCACTGGCCAAGCCCCATGGGTCAAGCCCCAGAGGTCAACTCAGTGCCATCTTTCAGAAGGGACCCAGGCCGAGCGCCTGGGCAACAGGTGAGGGGAGCCAGCACTGTGCACTAGAGTGATGCTGAAATGCCTCTTCTTAGGTCCAGGAGCTCCTCTGTGTTTCCTATTTGAAGAGAAGCTGGTCCCTAGATGGGACTGGCTAGAGACTGCGGGTAAAAGCAAACAGGGCATTAGAAGGGTTGGTGGGGTGCAAAGAAGAGGGAGGAAAGATAGGCAGGCAAGCAGGCTGTCCGTGGATGCTTCTCACACTGGAAGAAGTTCTCACTCTGTAACTCCCAGTCTAATATTAGGGCTGTACAGTTTGACCCTAGCGTTAACATTAGTGAGCTGATTTTCTTCACCTTGGACCAGAGATTCTCAAACTGGTTTTGAATGTTGTACAGATTTCCTGGGTCCTGCCAGAGTACAGTTCATTCAGAATCTAGGGCAGTGGGACCTGGTCATGGTAGTTTTGAAAAGCTCCCAGATGACCCTGATGGATAGCCAGAGTGAAGGTTTGCCGCCTTACACACAAAAGCACCAGCCTCGCCAGAGCTCTCTCCCCTCTTTAGCTTAATGTCGAAGGTGCCAAAAGTAAAGATCATAAATAGGTCCCAAGCAATCAGAAAATAAAACCTAACCCTCCTACAGAGTTGTAAGTAAAGGGAAATTCCAGCCACAAGGCTGTTTGTGGAGATACAAAATCTGTATCCTGTTCAACTTCAGTGGTAAAACAGAGCTGGCTGATGGCACATGTAGAACTTTGCAGCCCTAGAAGGTCTGCCTTTAGAAAACCCACTGTTGGAAGGATGGGAAGATGGCGACCAGGTGAGCAGCAAGGGAGCGATCCTCCTTAATAAACACCACCAGCTCGAGACAGACTTGGCGAGCGTGAATGCCGGGACCTCAGCTGGGAAGTTCAAACTGGGCGTATTTCTCTGAGATGCCGGGGGAGATGTGGTAGGGCGGACCAGGCTGCCGGGGCGAGACGTGGGAAAGCCCCAGACGCTGGGAGCCAGGGACGATCCGCGCGGGGAAGAACCTTGGCTTGGTCCAAGCGCCGTGGGAGCGCAGCCGGCTCGGTCCCTCCGGCCTCCCGAGCCGGTGCAGCCCCCCGGCGACTCCCGACAGAGATCGGCTTGTTAGCGGCGGAGACGCCCGGCAATCCCACGTTTCGCGCGTGTCGGGCGGGCCGCGTGGAGGGCCCCAAACGCCGGAGCGAGGAGGAAGATTTGCTGGGTCCTAACACCCTGAAAACACAGACAGCTTGGTCCCTCCCACCTCCCGAGCCGGCGCAGCTCTCCGGCGACTCCCGACAGAGATCGGCTTGTTAGCGGCGGAGACGCCCGGCAATCCCACGTTTCACACATGTCGGGAGGGCCGCGCGGAGGGCCCCAAACGCCGGGAGCGGGGAGGAAGATTTGCTGGGTCCTAACA
>PVLD010023250.1:0-27776 GCA_004027595.1 Dinomys branickii | reverse complement strand
TATTAGGAGCACTGAGGCAATGACTGTGGAGAGGAATATTACAGAGATCACCCAGTTCATCCTGCTGGGATTCTCAGATTTTCCCAGCATCACACCAGTGCTCTTTGTTACATTCCTGCTCATCTACATCACAAGTCTGGCCTGGAACCTGTCCCTCCTTGTTCTAATAAGGATGGATTCCCACCTGCACACACCCATGTATTTCTTCCTCAGCAACCTGTCCTTCATAGATCTCTGCTATGTCAGCTCCACGGTCCCCAAGATGCTCTCCAACTTCTTCCGGGAGCAACAAATGATCACCTTTATGGGTTGTGTTTTTCAATACTTTATCTTTTCTATCATGGGACTGAGTGAATCTTATCTCATGACGGCCATGGCGTATGACCGGTATGCTGCCATTTGTAACCCACTTCTCTATTCCTCAGTCATGTCACCCAGCCTCTGTGTTCGAATGGTGCTGGGATCCTACATGGCTGGACTCACAGGCTCTTTGTCTCAAATATGTGCCTTACTTCAGCTCCACTTCTGTGGCCCTAATGTCATCAGGCACTTCTTCTGTGACATGCCCCAACTGCTAATGCTATCCTGCACTGACACTTTCTTTATTCAAGTCCTGACTGCTATATTAGCAATGTTTTTTGGAATAACAAACGTCCTCGTTATCATGACCTCCTATGGCTATATAGTCGTGTCCATCATGAAGATCACATCAGCCACAGGCAGGTCCAAGGCATTCAGCACCTGCGCTTCTCACCTGACAGCCGTTTCCCTCTTCTACACTTCCAGTATCTTTGTCTATTTGAGTTCCAGCTCTGGTGGCTCCTCCAGGTTCGACAGATTTGCATCAGTTTTCTACACTATGGTGATCCCCATGTTGAATCCCTTGATTTACAGCCTGAGGAACAAGGAAATCAAAGATGCCTTCCAGAGGCTGCAGAAGAAGATGGTCTGCCACTAAGGTCACAGATCTGGAATTGCTGATGGGTTTGACCAATCAGACTCATCTTAACCCACAATAATGATCCCATAACTGGGACTCTACAAGTTGCGCACTGACTTTGGACCAGGAAGATTAACTGATATAAAACAATGTGTCAGTGTGAACCAAAAACGACTGGATGACAGAGACAGCGTGCATCTCTGAGTACTGGAGGTCTAGTGTTTTCAGGTTCATTCATTTTTCTATCAGCTAATATTTGATAAGCCACAAGATTCAGAAACTTTTTACTTTTGTTGCTGTGATTGAAGTCTGCTCCAGCTCAGGGCTCTGCCCTTCAAGACAGTGCCTGTGTGAGGTCTCCGGGATCTATAAACCTCATCTTTCAGATGGCTTGATGCAGTGTACTGAAGCCATGGTGGTAGCACTGATTGTTCTGTGTTTCTAAGCAGGTGGGATGAACACAGTTAGAACCTATTATTTGAAGGAAACGAAGCTCTCCAAGGTGCTGGCTGGGACCTCTGGAAAGGTCAACCTTAGACAGCTAAGTTTTGTCTCAGGAAAAATACTGCTAATCACCCAGCAAGGCTTTAGTCGTGCTTTTCCCTCCTCCTGCTATAACTTAAGGAAAGAAGGGGGAAGGGAGAGAAAGGGCAATGAAAAGACCTAAGGAGTGTCATGGGCATGGGCCAGCTCTCCAAGAGGAATGCTGTCATTACGCATTCTAAACAGATTCTAATAAAAATGAAAATTAAAAAAATAACGTAGAGGACCATTTGAATTATGAAGAGAGGTGGCACGGGTGACATGATTTCTTGAAAGCCTGTTTGAGGAGTCTGCTCGTGTGAGTTCTTGCATCTAGAATCCAATAGGCCTTTATGATGGGATTCGATACTGAAAGTCCAACTCATCACCAATACAACTATGTGATACTGTAGGAACCTGACCGCTCTTATGGCTCCCTGTAAAAGCCAGACCATTGACCTTTGATGGACATAGCCAATGACATTTCACCATCAGGTTGAGAGAGGGGTGGCAGTAGGAAGAGGGAGAAGAGCGCAGACGGAAGCTCCCGGGGACCCAGGGCCCTGGGTCCAAACAGGGAGCAGCAGACTGGCCAGACCCTGGAGTCCCAGGGAGACTCACAGTCCACCAGGAGATTTTTCTTTAAACTTTAAAGAGGTATTTCTTTGCATCCAAGTTTAGGTCTGAAGTTTACACATATTGCACTAGCATTTGTACATACTTTGTGCTTTGTGTAGTAGCATCACATAGGTTTTTTTTTTTCTTTTCTTTCCCTACTTAAGTTAACAGATGAGAAATAATCCCCATTTTACAGATAAAACTTTTGGGCATATTGCAGTCTGCTGGGCTCTTGAAGGATAGGCCACAGTCTCTCTCAAATCTCACAGTATATGACATGTGGCACATCGATTCCTCTAATTGGTCCAAAATCATTTCTTCTGTTGGTTGGCTGCTCTCACCAAACTTCATACATTTCCTGTTCTGCTTCAAAGCTATGTGAAGACGCTGTTCACTGCATTTGTCTATTTTCTTTAAAATTCCACATGTGCATAAGGATTACAGATAATATTATTTTACTATAGTCAGGATTTTTGTTAAATGAAAATTTAGCGTTCTTGCCACAAACTGGTAACTACGTGAGAAAATGAACATGTTAATATATTTTAGTGGGGTAATTGTTTTAATATAATATGTACCTGATATTATCATGTTGTATATATTAAACAAATAAATTTATTACTAAGTGAAGCTATTCATTTTTAAAAATTAAATCATTTCAGTATTTACCCAGGAAAATATATAAGTATTAGTCAAATACTGTGAGTTAAATCAGTAACAAATTCTCCCCCATAAACTCTTCTCTTGACAGGGAAAATTGGTTTAAGTAGATCAAACCAAGAACAGGGGCTTGTCCAAGACACCTCTGTATTTCTCACACCTGCTGGAATAGATGAGCCATCTCTATCCCTTGAAAAACTTCCTCCAAAACAGACAACAATAATTATACAAATGACCTTACACACATAAAAATATGTGAAGGATTGGAAATCCAGCATGAGTTAGAAAGATCTCCAAATCAGAATGGATGCTATATGCGTGATTAATAAATAGAATGGTATACATTCTATGAACTCTGAAAAGTGTTTATAGTACAATCTTTATCATTAAATTTCCTTTAATCCCATATTAAAGATGAAAATACTGAAGCTTGAAGAGGTTGATTTACACAACCAGGAAGTGGCAGAACCAGAATTTGACACTAGTTGTGTGATGCCAATACCTGTGCTAGTGATCAGACTAAGTCATGATGCCTCATGAGCCTTTGAATTCATGAGTCTCATGTCATGCATTTGTTTAATCTTAGTCCTTTTCCTCCACAAATTCATAGGAAGTATCTGCCTTAAAACCGCTGTCATTATGGATTCCCATTGACTATTGGAGCCAATGTGTATAATGTAAAAGTGTTTGTGAGCAGGGAACTACCTGCCTGTGTATTTGGTGCTATCAGGCTCTGTTACCAGTCAGCTGTGCCATCTGAAGAAAATCCTTCCTATTTCTGACCTCAGCTTCCTTGCCAGCAAATTAAAAATTTGGAATCAGCACATCCCCAGGCCCTCTCTATCCCAAGTGACTCCAAGGTCAGTAAAATTTATGATCCTGAGATTGGGACAGGACCACAGGGAAAGAGGACATTGATCCACGTGGTAAAGTGGGGCAGGAAATCATGGGGGACAAAACTCCCATGACAACTGCAGCACCCAAGCGCAAGTACCGGAATGTTTTCTCCCTCTAATTGGGTTTCTCCTTTCACCTCAGCTCTCAAAGGCACATTAAAGAGGATCCCAGGGTGGCTGCCTCGCTTGCTGTGAGTGGACAGCCACTCTGTGCATGGAAGCATCCACAGAGGATCTCAGTGAGGCCCACCTGGAAATGTCTTTGGAAAATAAATCATCAGTCTTTGGAAAAGAAATCAGTAGTTTCAACGTTTGGCAAGAAATCCAGTTTCTTGTGTGATCTGGGGCAAGGTGAGAGGGCAAAATTTATTTATTTATTTATTTATTTTTTAAATAAAAGTACAAAAACATATTGACAAACAGACACCAATTAGCATAAAAAATAGTACAATCACAACTAATCTATAGACAAGGTGCTATGGTCTCAACAGTGGTTATTGCTTTAGAGGAGTGGATTCTGTATTGTCTCAAAAGCTGAGTGATGTTTACTGTAGGACCCAAATCCAACCAGGTTTACGGAAACTGGTCTTTGCTAGTCTTCATCTGTCCCCACTCCCTCACTTCTGTACCCTGCCCTAAGATTTCTTTCTCAATTTCCCTTTCTCTTTTCTCATCTCCTTTAACCCTCAGTCAGAAGAATCATCTCAAACAAGATTTCAGGTATTGCTCTGGGGTGACAGATGGGTGTTGAACTATTGAAGATGTGACCTTGAACTTGTCTCATCCTGTTTTTGCTGTATAGCAGGTGTAACAGGTCATCTGGATGCCAAAAACTATGCCTATGCAACCAGATGGATTTTAAAAGACAGACATCGAGAACTGAATCAAAGACAATAATTTACAGAGTTTCAGGGCAGAAATCTTAAGGTCAAAGCATGGTCTATGTTTCCTAGTTTTCTCCATCACCAGCACATTTCTAATTTAACTTTTGTCTTTCAGAGTTCTATTTTAAAATAGTAATGATTAATAATTCAATTCAATTTAAATATACAGCTTTAATTCACAACTTCTGAGCCAAATGAAGTCTTCTTGATACCACAGAGTGGTCTTGTACAATTTTCCTCTAGACTTTCAGAAACTTGCAAGCAGTTCCCGAGTGTCATCCTTGCTGACCCTGGGGTCTGCAGACCTGGATAACGGAGGAGTCAGAGATTCTCAGGGCAGGCACACAAAGTGCGGGTCCCTGTGTGCCCTTCACTGCCTTTGCTTACATTTTTCATCCTCAGCAGCCTTCCTGCTCAAACCAGCTTTACAACTAGCACGTCTCATCAAAGCAGGGAAATCTGTCACCAGCGTTCACCTCGCTCACTGTTTCTTCTTCCGGCTGTCTTGGAAGGTGGTGAGCACCTACTATACATGGATCAAGGAGAGTGAGTATATTTAGATATTTTTCTTTTTCTCTAACTTGTAAAATTTTTAAATGATAAAATGTCAAAATAAATTTTACTATGAATAAGAAATGCAATGTACAATTCCTCATTCTTTTCTGGCAATGTGGGTTCCACAGAGTACACTTACTTGTGGCTGAAGGTGAAAGGGCGCAATTTCATGCAGCTGATGGGTCTCTAACCAGACTCGCTCTCACTAAGGGGGCAATTATGCTCATGTGTGGGAGCTTTTCTTTGTGAGAACTTGTCATGTCAAAATAGTTTTAGTAAATCTAACTCACTCCCAATAATACATAGGTGACATTATTCTATAGGTAAACAGGCAGGCACACAATTACGTAAAATTATAAATGGAAACTAAGCAAAAGTTAGATCCTCATTTCACATCCCCAGAGGAGGAGAAAGACCCATTTACTAATATATTTCATATCTGTTTACTGGGTGGTGAGGCTGTCCACGCTCGCAGTGCTCCGCACTGAGTAACGACCCCGCCGCCCTGGTCCATTCTGCATCTGTCGGTGGGGTCTGCCTGAGAGCGCTTGGCGGGGACACACAGGCAGCAGCAGGAACTTGCAAAGTGGTTTTGTTGGCGAACACACAAGGACAGGAGATGAAAATGAATATGATTTACTAACAACACCTCTTCAATCTAGATTTAGGACCCATCTAACTTAAGAGGCAGTTGTACTGGGAGCGCCTGGATTCTTCAGTAGTGTTCTAGCTTTATTCCCTTTAACAGGGAGACGCAGGGTGGGAGCGGTGTGGGACACGTGAGCCCTCACTGTGTTTAAGGCTTTACTGACTCACTTCCTGCCACAGCCTGCAAGGTGGTGAATTTCACTCTCCCAAACACAGAAAGGTAAAAGCCCTAAAAGGTTTGTCATTTCTCCTCTCTCCCTGTCTCTCTGTCTCTCTCTGTCTCTCTCTCTCTTTCTCTCTCCTTCTCTCTCCCTCCCTCCCACTCATCTTATTTCTCCATGACTTAAGGATTTATGCATCTACACAATTTTTTAAAATATAGGAGCTATCAACAATTGAGAAAACACAGTTACTTATGAAGTAGAAAATCAAAGTCTTATCATTCATTAGTTTTAATATTTGGCTTTTAATTTGTGGCATTATAAATGGTTCATACGATGTGTGTGTGTGTGTGTGTGTGTGTGTGTGTGTGTATCAGAAAGACAGAGACAAAGACAACTTATGAGAGAGATTATACAAAATAAATTTTCTCCAAAATAGTAGAACCTTCTGTTCACTCATCAGTGGGGTACCTATTCTGAGCTGAGCTGAAAGGAATCTTGCAAATTAAAAGCATTACTATATTGTCTTTTTATATTTTGTGACTGTTTTTCCCACTTCATAATTGTATTACCTCAGGAGGCTGAGGCAAGAGGATTGCTGTGATTTTAGGCCAGCCTGGGCTACATAAGTGAGTTCAAGGTCAACCTGCACATCATAGTGAGACCCTGTCTCAAAAAAAAAAAAACAAGTGTATCTCAACTATGTTTTACACGTGTAGATTTTTTGTTGTTACCATGGCCTAGTTAAATTATCTTATCAATTTTCCTTATACTTTCTGTTTTGGTGTTGTTTTAGGGATACCTTTCCCACCTCAAATTGTGTAAATGTAGGTCTGTTTGCTCCCCTAATGCATTTTTATCCGTAGGGTACCAGATCTGAGGCGATCTGTGAAAAAGTTCATCCTCCTCCTAACACTTCAAAACACTAAACTTACTATGTATTAAATTATTCACAGGACTTAAATTTGTTTCTAAAATGTTTGTCTGTCTTCTCAGTGCGGGTACGTTATTGGTAAAATAATAAATTACCGACGTTAGTAGTGCTGCTTTGGGTCTAAAGTGCAGGTCCCTCTATGTTTTTTCAAAGTGACTTTGGCTGTTCTCACTTGATCCTCATCCCAGCAAGGACAGTGTGGACAGAGAACGGGGCCGACAGGTGTGTCCACTGGACACTGTGACCTGCGGGCCCAAAGGCAAAGGGATGGCACAGGCCCCTGTGTGTGCGACGCAGACCTTCGTGGCCCGAAGTGGTCTGACCTGGCCGTGCGGTCATTCTAAACCTGCGCCTGCCCACAGGCAATGATGCATCCCTGTCTATAGAGCTGATGATATGTTTCCTCAAAATATAGTTTAACAGCTCTGACAGTCATATTAACATGCACAGCTCTCACTGGTGAACGTTTGTATGTACATTATGATAATAACAAAGAGCATCTACAGAACAACTATCAGACACCCAGTTGGGTGCCAATCGGTCATGCATACAAATTTCTGATTCTAACCATCATAGTAACCTCTGGATCAAGAACTCAGTGGCCTCACTTTACGATAAGTAAATCGAGGCTTACTGTCTTTGTTGCTGGGACAATTTAATAGAGAGGAAGAGTACTAGACCTAAAACATCAAAGTCTGAATTATTAAACCACATCACCATATTGTCCCCCAAGATGCAAAACACCATTGAATTCAGACAGTTCTGGGAGTCAAGAGTTATACTTGCCTCCTCTCAGAGTATTTCAAAGAAGGCTTCCAGACAAATGCTTGTTTCATAACTGTATTGGACACCTGTTTCTGTCCCACCAAAATATGGCAGAAGTGTAAGTTATGATATTATATTTCATGCCAATTTAGAAGCATATGAAATATGTTTAAAAAGTGTGAGGAACTGTTACAAATAAGTTCAGTAATTTTCCTTAAAACATTTAAATGCAAAAATCTATTTAAATGACAATGAAACCCAGGACAGAAAATATTTAAAATATTTTTTAGAAAGCTAACACCTATGATTTCATGATCACAAAGCAGTAGTTATTTAATAATTATCAAAAACCTTTTGAAAGTCTTGGACACTGGCTTCCGCCTTCTACAGAATCCCCCTAACGTTCCCATGGGAAGCTTTACAGAATGCACCAGCCAGGGGTTCCCCATGTTAAAGCCTTGATTGTACCTGTGGCTCTATTCATAGGTGGAGAAACCTCAAAAAGATGGGGTCATGCTGGAGGAAGTTGGGTGCCTGGAGAAGGTGAAGGGGTGCTGGGGGCCCTCACCCTTGCTCCTGCACTTCCCTTTCAGCCACAGTGAGCTCACCACCCTCCTCAGACACACACTCCCGCCATTCACATACTGTGCCACCACAGAGCAAAGCCAAGGGGCCACTGTAGACTGGACCCACTCAAATCATGAGCCCAACTAATCCTTTCAGACTGTCTCAGGTGTTCCATCACAGGGCAGGAATCTAGGACATCTCCTTTCATTTTCGTGAGACTCCATGAGTTGAGAACTGGGAACACAGAGCAGGCCCTTGATAATTTGAGAAGAGTCTTTCCATACAAGGAGAGTGAAGCACTTCTCCTTTTACAGAGCTCATTGAAGGAAGAACTGGACAGTCATGACAAGTGTAAAGCTACCTTTTCACCTGAGTCAGAATTTCTCCTTCCTGATATGGTATAAGGAGCACTGAGGCAATGACTGTGGAGAGGAATATTACAGAGATCACCCAGTTCATCCTGCTGGGATTCTCAGATTTTCCCAGCATCACACCAGTGCTCTTTGTTACATTCCTGCTCATCTACATCACAAGTCTGGCCTGGAACCTGTCCCTCCTTGTTCTAATAAGGATGGATTCCCACCTGCACACACCCATGTATTTCTTCCTCAGCAACCTGTCCTTCATAGATCTCTGCTATGTCAGCTCCACGGTCCCCAAGATGCTCTCCAACTTCTTCCGGGAGCAACAAATGATCACCTTTATGGGTTGTGTTTTTCAATACTTTATCTTTTCTATCATGGGACTGAGTGAATCTTGTCTCATGACGGCCATGGCGTATGACCGGTATGCTGCCATTTGTAACCCACTTCTCTATTCCTCAGTCATGTCTCCCAGCCTCTGTGTTCGGATGGTGCTGGGATCCTACATGGCTGGACTCACAGGCTCTTTGTCTCAAATATGTGCCTTACTTCAGCTCCACTTCTGTGGCCCTAATGTCATCAGGCACTTCTTCTGTGACATGCCCCAACTGCTAACGCTATCCTGCACTGACACTTTCTTTGTTCAAGTCCTGACTGCTATATTAACACTGTTTTTTGGAATAACAAACGTCCTCGTTATCATGACCTCCTATGGCTATATAGTCGTGTCCATCATGAAGATCACATCAGCCACAGGCAGGTCCAAGGCATTCAGCACCTGCGCTTCTCACCTGACAGCCGTTTCCCTCTTCTACACTTCCAGTATCTTTGTCTATTTGAGTTCCAGCTCTGGTGGCTCCTCCAGGTTCGACAGATTTGCATCAGTTTTCTACACTATGGTGATCCCCATGTTGAATCCTTTGATTTACAGCCTGAGGAACAAGGAAATCAAAGATGCCTTCCAGAGGCTGCAGAAGAAGATGGTCTCCTGCTAACTTCTGACAGATTTGGCCTGTCGGCCTCCCCTTAACTTGCAGTAATGTGCTCAGTTGAAGGACTGGGGAAAGGTGGGTTGAACTTGATAGTGTCAGTGTGCCAATGTGGATCCATCGCTGACTGAATGGCTCAGGAACACAGCACCTTTCAGTCCTGGAGGTTTGTTGTTTTCATGAAGAGCAGGGGCCTCTTCCTTTTATCTTCAGGTATTCATGAAACTCTAAGTTTTAGAAACTTTTTATTTCTTTTTGCTTATGAGATTGAAGACTGCTCAACCTTAAAAATTAAAGTCTCTACTTTCAAAAAGACAGTGGCCGAGGCTCCAGGATATAGAAGCTTTGTCTCCCATGTGATCTGATGCAGCACGAAAGATGAGGTGGTCACCACTGACTCTTCTGTGTTTCTCTACTGTGTGAATGAGCACAGAGAAGGACCTACCATTTTAAACACATAAAACTACAAATGGTCCTGGTTGTGTCTTCTGGAAAGACCAAGCTGAGACAGTTAGGTTTTGTCTAAGACAGATCAATGCTAATTGTCTATTATGTTTTGGGTCATATGCTTGTGTCCACTAGCTATTGCTTGAGAACAGGAAGTGATTTGAATCACAAAGATGGAGAGAAGGATGTGGCTTCTTCAGCAAACCTTGAAAACTGATGATTTCATTTCTTGCATCTATAGCCTTGTAGGGATTTATGATGAGATCAGTTATTTAACATCTAAATTATGGCCAATAGCAATATCTGATGATGTGCACCTCCTACTCACCCCATGAAATTAAAATTATCCTTAATTAACATAGCTAATGAACTCTGGTATCAAATTATTTCTGATGTTTCAGACATTTGCTTGTTTGTTGTCAGAAGACCTGTGTGAATTCATTACAATAAGTGTGTCACTGACCATTCAGTGTTATACGTACCAATAATAGCAAATACAGACAATGGGTACACATTCTTTTTTATTGCCTATGTATGCTCACCATTTTGTGCAGTATTTTGTTTATATCAGAGTAATATATTTTTTAAAGTAAAAGAACAAAAACATTAACAAACAGACACAGAGTAGCACAAGAACAGTACAATCAAAACTGAATTATAGACAAGGTGACAGGAAATTAACAATGGTTGTTGTATTACATATTGATAACTTCAAAGTGTATGTGTAGGAAAACACATATAGACATACAAGATTGATCAAATAACTAGTCATTAACTGTTCCTTACAATAAAGTGACATAAGTCAATAGTGCAACCATTTAGCCCTCCTGCATATACATCCATACATACATAGTTATCCTTTTCTGCCTTTTCTCCTTCCCCCCATTTGCTCTTTACTTTTGAGTAGTTTCCTTTCATTCCTCCTAATTTATATTCCCACTTTCAGGTTCTTACACTAGTGATACAATACGTTGCTTGCATATGTACCTCTGTATATCAGAGTAATATAATGGATGCTGTAAAATACTTTAAATTTTAATTTTTACACTGTTCAGAAGGTGTAAGAACTCAGAGAGGAAATAAACAGAGGTACAGTTGGGCTTCTCCTCTCGGGCCATGTGTCTATTTTAAGGAGAACATGAAGTATGTCATTCTAGCTTTAGTTAAAACAGGTCCAAGTCACGTAATAATGACTATTGATTTGACAGATTACTTGTATTTGAACAAATTGATAAAAATCAGAGGTCATTACATTTATATATTCTCTCTGGAGATTCACTAGGTTCTTAATATTGTCTAGTGGGTCTAATTCTGACAAGAATCTGTGAGTTACTTTGTTTAATAAAGGACTGTAAATGAAAAGCTATTCACAGGCTTTGCCAAATCTTTTACACATGGTCAGGATTGTGACAAGGGGGAATTGTAGTGAGAGAAAGTAAATGCTCTCATTATGTCAAGAAAGTAGTGCCATCTGAATAAACTCTAGGTAGCACCCTCAAGCATGGTCATGTGCTGGACAAACCTATCCTAGGCATTAATGAGGACATTTGGTAATGGTGCATAGATTTGCGGCTTGGTCAGCTCAGATGGGCCCAAGGAGTGATAAACAGAAGGTGTTGATTAGATTTGGCAGTAGCTTTCTGGGAGTTTTAGTGGGTGAGTGACATCTCTGGGAACTGTTCCCTTCAAAGAATTGATTTCACAGGTGAATGTTAAGTACCACTGTCTGGAGGTGCTGACGAATAATGTCATGAATGTATTATCTTAGAGAACAAATCTGGGGTAAGTGAAAAGGCACATTTATTCAGACTTCCTCCTAAACAAGACTTGGTACAATGGTATGTCTAGAGTCTAATCTTAGAAGAACAACCTATTCTAACTAAGGTCACTGTGTGGATTACAGAGATATTTTAGCTTTCTCTCAGGAATTGCACAGAAATCTGGCCATGTGATATTTCCAGCGTATGGGCAAATTAAAGCAATGTAAACGAAATTCTGGGGCAAGTTCCAGGTAACTAACATTGTAAAATCATCCCATGCTTATCTGTGGCTGATGATTGTAAAATCATCACATGTCTATTGTGTACCATAAGCTCGAGAAATGAACCCTACTGTATTTCACGAAAATCTTTTTCACACTTACTACATGCCTAAAAACATTCCCAACTTACCTAGTCCCCTTCCTGGAAACATAGGCTAAGATCCTGGCCTAGACTACACCAACCAGTGAAGCAGTTATTTTTAGGAACCAGTTCAACCCTGTTAGTATAAAGTACACCTCAAAGTCACCGGGCCTCCAGAGCGGGACCTCCCCACCCCATCTTGCAGCACCACTCTGCTGTTACCATAGTTTTTCTTCTGCTTCCTCTGCATTTGCCACATTTGAAATAAACTTTCACTTTGCACCATATCAGTCTTGACATCCCATTTTGTGCTAAGGGTCCCACTTGTTCATTCTTTGCCAATGTGAAGGCAAAGACCTGGAAAGAGGCAGAGTGTTATTAAGGGGTGCCCTTACCTCTCCCCAAGATCCCGCACCAGATGCAGCATCCAGGGAAAGAGTGAATCTGCAGCCACCACTAAGTTTGACAGATCAAGGTATGTGATAAGAATATGTGGAGAAATAAAGGGTTTCCATTTCTTATCTAAGAAGGTGCTAAACCCATATATGAAAAAATAAATTCTACATTTTGGGGGTTGTTCAACATGCCGTGATTGGAATAGACATGTAGGCAAAGGAGATAAGAACCATGAGCTCACATGGATTAAAAGGGTTCAATAGACGATGAAGACAAAGGCAAGAGAGAGGGCTTGAGTTCTTTCTGCAAGTTTAATTTGAGGTAAGAGGACATTCCAAGGAGGCAAGTAAGCATCAGATCTGAGAGAGAATGTTCAAAAGGATAGCATTCAGAACCATGGACCTTAATGATGAAAAATTGACTATCATTTTTAACTTAATGACTCGGAATTTCACTTCAGCATAGTTAAGAGTCAGAGGCAGATTCTTCAAGACCATGAAGCGATCATTTGGATTCAGTTTTATACCCGACCACTTGGCCTAAATAATCTTCCTAAAACAAACCTACAAGCTTTCTAAGACATGCACGTTTTTGTCTTTTTCAAATACTTCCTATGGTGTCCTATTAATAATGGTTAAAAAATAGAAAAAATTCAGTATTCATTAAGATTTTTTTCAGGAATAATATTTGGACCGAGAGATTAGTCATAAGAATAAGCATAAATTTGCACCTCAGGAAGCTCCAAAGTAAGCCTTGTTCTCATAGACACACAAGGTCTAAATAATAGAGGAGGAAAAATAGGGTTTTCGAGGAAGAGAGGGCTTTGGGGCACGAATATTCTTCACTGAGTAGATCCCAATTCTGTAGACTTTCAGATCCTCTTGACATATGCAACTGGGTCTGTGCACATCAAGGTGAGAATTAGGTTTTCAGTCCTCTGGGGAAACTCACTATTAAAACTGCCTTCTGCTATACAATCAGTACTTCATGGACTCTAAGTCTAATACATAATTCACATTTGTTTACAATGTGTGTGAGTGACATTGTTGGCAGGATCAGAGTTACCAGACTATGAATTCTATTAAAAGCATTTTTTTGGTCTTGTGAAACTAAAAACTCTTATATTTTTAAAAAGTAAATGCTGTAAACTTTTAAACATGATGACACATTTTCCCCAAGCATCTTGCTTATTCTCAATTACATCCTCACCAAAATGGCTTGCAAAAGTTACCGTCAGAAAATGATCTTTATCATCACTGGAGGTGAGAAATAGTGAGAAACCACATGTTAGGAAAAGTGAGAAATTTGTAAGGCTGCTGCCCTGGTGATGCTGAATTAGAGAGTTGGGTGGAAGTGAGGATTCTTTGCTAGTCTTCCTTACTCAGAGGCAAGCCCGTGAGGTGACTATAAGCAGAAGAGCAGGCAGGGGACCTGCAGCCATAGAGCTAAAGAAAATGGCCCCCAGAGGGGATTCCACTACTGACCAGAGGTGGAGGCGAATGAGGGAAAGCTGGTGGAAATCTGGTGCAAAGCTCAGGTACAGGAGAGCCAAACAGCCTGGCTCGAACAAGCAACCTGAAAGAGAAATCCACTTGCTCTAATCCAATCTCAGAGGGTCTAGAAAGTGAAGCAGGGGTGTCTCTGGGCCTTAGGGTCCCTTCCATCCCAGCTCCAGCAAACATGCCTTCTTGGGAGTGGTTCTAACAATCCACAGCCAGACTCCTAGGACAGGAACCTTCTCTTTCTTTCTCTCTCTGTTTCTGTCTCTCTCTCTCTCTCTGTCTGTCTATTTGACCTGGGAGAAGGAATAAAGCAAGAGAGATATTTGTAGGTTAGGGCACCAGAAAAACTGAAAGTCAGAGAATCACTCAGAGGACAAAGACTAAACTAGTAGCTATGGGATTCTGGAGAGCTGTGGAAAAAAGAAGTGGCATTGACTGGAGACTTGGAGCTGAAGGCTGGGAGAACCACATCTCAGGAAGCTGTGGATGGCAATCTGTGAAAGACAGGCTTGCAGACAGTTCCAGTAGCACCAGAGCAAGCAACACCCCAACCTTCTTGCAACGCCCACCGCTTCCTTTCTTCCACTTCCATCTAGTATACGTGTGGAAGGTGTCTGTATCTGTGAAAAGGAGAATGCGGTGGTACCTCAGGGTACAAACTTAACCTGCTTTACGATTTGGTGGAAGACGGCCACATTTGTGTTTGTGTGGGGAAGACGGCCATAGTTGTGTTTGCCAGCCAATGTAGACTTTCCAAATGGAAGAAAATTTTGCCAAACACTTTTGCTTGTGAACCAAATGCTTTCATTTGCAAACAGAGTGTTTGTGTACCAATTATTACTGTAATCACTAACCAAGGCTTTCGTCAATTACATTTACCCTGAGTGTCACTCAGGCAGGTGTCATTTCAACAAGTTGATTTTTCACTTGCATGACATTCACCATAGGTCTGTTTGTTTTATATTGACTTTTATGCATACTTTTTAAAATTTAGGATTTTGTATTCACTTTTTAAATTTATTTTAAAAGTAAAAGAACAAAACATATTAAGAAACAGACATCCATTTACAAAATAGCATAAGAACAATATAAAGAACACAGAGTTACAGACAAAGTGGTAGGAAATTAACAGTGGTTGTATTAGTATTGATATCTTCAAAGTAGTTTCTCAGGAAAACAAACAGAGACATGCAATAGTGATCAAACAAGTAATCATTAACTGTTCCTTTCAGTAAAGCAGTAGAAGGCAGTAGGACCACTGTTAGCTCTCCTGTATATACATACATACATGATTTCCCCTTCTTTCCTTTGGATTCGCTTTTGATGTTTGTTTCTAGTGAAATCTATGAAGAAGTTCTGGCTATTTTCTTTTACTAATTTGTGTTCATTTTATTTGTGAAAAATAACCTATAATTTTGTGCTACAATGTATAAAAACTCTTATAAGTACATTAGATATAAGTTTTATACTTCTCCAGAGCTCAGTGATGTTATTTTACAATAAAAAAATGCACACATTTGGGACACTGAGACAAAATAGGAAGGAAGTACCAAAAGATCCATGAAAGAAAAACTGAAAAAGGGAGCAATGTTAGCGTACTGGAGAGGAAAAGTTGTGGGATGAAATGGAAAGACAAAAAAGATGTCTCCTTATTGTAAACTATCCATAACACAGAGACAATAGAAAGACAGAACAAAACTAAAATAATCCAATAGTGGTCAGTGGTTATAATAATTCTCTGGGTGGTGCTAACAGAGCTGGCCAATATTTACAAGCTCTCCCTGTGCAAAAAACAAGAAAAACATTAGTATAAGATATTTATGCATCTTCTGGACCAAAAATTGTGAAACTTTTTTGTTATTTATTCAAAACAAAGTGGATCAAGAAGTCATTTACAATTTAGATTAGGTCTAGCACATCAAAAACCTGAAGGATAGAGATGGTAAAACATCAACCAGATTGTCTGTCATCAACATTTTCACCATTATGTTTAGCGGGCAGACATTTCATTGAAATTATACCACCCCCCAAAAAAGAAAGAAAGGCTGACACAATAGTGTACAGTGTGTCATTCAAAGAAAGATAGTGATAGAAAAAGAATTCAGGAAGAGATTAGATACTGTGCACATTACCACTGCATTGTGTATTGACTGTATTAAGATGTACCGTGCCTTCCTTGTGCCCAACAAGCTATGGCGTCCATTGTTCTGATATAACATAGAAAACCTCAATTTTGGAGAGCTCCACTCTATGTCAAGTAGAGCCCAGGCTGACGTCATATGACATAATTTGTATTTCTTAAAGAAAAAATATGTCATAGAGGGGGGGAATGTAATGGACAGTGACTTTTAGCACAACATTTTAAGATAGACAAGCCTCAAAATGTGTCTTGAGAAACATCCTGGAGGGATTGTAAGGAGTTAACTTTGCAGTTCTGACTTTGTCCTGGAATTCTTCTGTTTGCCTGAATTGTTGAAGTATATATATCATTATGGCCAGAGCCTGACCTGGTCACATGGTGCAAGGTAAACAACTATGGCCAGGCCTAGACATTCCAATCTATTACCATGGAAACCAAAAATATATATAAGGTGAGAACAAAGGCAGTTAAGTGCCACATTCTCTGGTCGGGAATGGGGGGCAATGACCAGTCCAAATTGATTCTAAATTAAAATTAATTAGAACTCCAAAAAAAAAAAAAAAAAAGATGTACCGTGCACAGAATTATTGAATACGTTTCATAAAATGTCATTTTTATATTTCCTCTTAAGCTATCTTACAAAAAATTAAAGGAAAAATGCAATTTGGGGTCATCCTGTATTTAAATAATTGGGCCGGTAAGTGGTTAAATAGCACCTTCCATGGGGAAGTCAGAGTAACTCACTGAACCGCACAGGGAGGGTTCAAGCACAAGCTTGCTGTCAGCACATAAGAGGCTCCAGCTTTCTCTCAACTTCCTTCAGTCTCCAATTACAGTTCCCCACCCCTGCATCCCTTCTCTCTCTGACAATTATTCTCTCAAACCATTCTTTTCCCATCAGCTCTGCTCTGCAGTTGTAAAAATATCAACATTTGATCTCTTCTTTCTTTCACCCACGGTTGTCCCTTTCTCCTCTCTCTGGTGTGCTTGCCTCTCTTTCTTCTTCCTTCTCCTTTCCTCCTCCTCCATATCTACCCTGTCGGCAGTAATATATCAGAGCCCTTGTGGGGCACTGAAACAGCCCGATACTGTTAAAACAAGCTTCAGTGTACATGCTTGAAATATGGTTGCTCTATAGATGCTAATACAATTGGTAAAGGTTCTTTCCTAACAAAGTAGTGACTCGGTCTGATTGCTAGGTAGGTTGAAGAGATGTAAAATGCCAGAACATAACCAAATCCATGATCATACCACTGGAAGCATGCTCTAGCCAAAGAGCTCTCTCCATATTAGTGACAGAATTTTCCACTCTGTTTGGTCCTTGATGTTCAGCACACACACAGACAACAGCAGCGTGAGAAATCAAGACAAGAAAATGCCTCCAAAATGCTTCACTCCCCAGACTGGCTCCGATGGGTACTGGTGGGAAAGATGTCCAAAACCAACTGGCTGGAATGTATGAGAGATTGAAGAAGAAGCAAACAAACAAACAAACACATAAACATCATCAACAAGAAAACCAGATCTATAAGATGTCCAGGAAGCTCAAAGATGATGTAATTTTATTAGTACAGATTTGCCATACGTGTTAATCACATTCATCAAAGGGAATTTGTCCTGTACATAACACATTTTAATTCTTCTTTTCTCTTCCTTTCCCTTCAGGCCTTCTTCCCTTCTTTGTTTCCATTTTGTCTTCCATTTTTCCTTCTCTCTTCCTTTGCCCCATCTCCCTGTTCCCTTCCTCCCCTTCCCATTTGGACAATTTCACCAGCATTTGGGGTGTTTCAAATTTTTGATAATACCCATTCCTGCTGGAGAATGGGGAAAGCTGAGTGCTGTTTTTAATTTGCATTTCTCCAGGGACCAAAGAACTTGAACATTATTTCATGAAGTTAGGGTAGTTTGTATTTCTTCTTCTGCAAAGTGTATATTCATGTTAATCATCTATTTTTATTGGGTCTTATATACAATGAACTTCCAGAATAAAGAAACTGGTGGCGTCAGGTAGCTGTTGGTTGATATTGGCATATGGCCCATTTCAAATTAGGCTTTGTCAAAGTCAGTCTGAGACTTGCAGAGTCCCACTCCTGGGCACATTATTGTGGGTTAAGATGAGTCTGACTGTCCAAATCTGTCCACATTCCCAGATCTGCAACCTTAGCAACAGACCATCTTCTTCTGCAGCCTCTGGAAGGCACCTTTGATTTCCTTGTTTCTCAGGCTGTAAATCAAGGGATTCAACATGGGGATCACCATAGTGTAGAAAACTGATGCAAACCTATCAAAGCTGGAGGAGACACCAGAGCTGGAACTCAAATAGACAAACATGCCTGACATATAGAAGAGGGAAACGACTGTCAGGTGAGAAGCACAGGTGTTGAATGCCTTGGACCTGCCTGTGGCTGATGTGATCTTCATGATGGACACGACTATATAGCCATAGGAGGTCATGATAACGAGGACGTTTGTTATTCCAAAAAACAGTGTTAATATAGCAGTCAGGACTTGAACAAAGAAAGTGTCAGTGCAGGATAGCGTTAGCAGTTGGGGCATGTCACAGAAGAAGTGTCTGATGACATTAGGGCCACAGAAGTGGAGCTGAAGCAAAGCACATATTTGAGACAAAGAGCCTGTGAGTCCAGCCATGTAGGATCCCAGCACCATCCGAACACAGAGGCTGGGAGACATGACTGAGGAATAGAGAAGTGGGTTACAAATGGCAGCATACCGGTCATACGCCATGGCCGTCATGAGACAAGATTCACTCAGTCCCATGATAGAAAAGATAAAGTATTGAAAAACACAACCCATAAAGGTGATCATTTGTTGCTCCCGGAAGAAGTTGGAGAGCATCTTGGGGACCGTGGAGCTGACATAGCAGAGATCTATGAAGGACAGGTTGCTGAGGAAGAAATACATGGGTGTGTGCAGGTGGGAATCCATCCTTATTAGAACAAGGAGGGACAGGTTCCAGGCCAGACTTGTGATGTAGATGAGCAGGAATGTAACAAAGAGCACTGGTGTGATGCTGGGAAAATCTGAGAATCCCAGCAGGATGAACTGGGTGATCTCTGTAATATTCCTCTCCACAGTCATTGCCTCAGTGCTCCTTATACCATATCAGGAAGGAGAAATTCTGACTCAGGTGAAAAGGTAGCTTTACACTTGTCATGACTGTCCAGTTCTTCCTTCAATGAGCTCTGTAAAAGGAGAAGTGCTTCACTCTCCTTGTATGGAAAGACTCTTCTCAAATTATCAAGGGCCTGCTCTGTGTTCCCAGTTCTCAACTCATGGAGTCTCACGAAAATGAAAGGAGATGTCCTAGATTCCTGCCCTGTGATGGAACACCTGAGACAGTCTGAAAGGATTAGTTGGGCTCATGATTTGAGTGGGTCCAGTCTACAGTGGCCCCTTGGCTTTGCTCTGTGGTGGCACAGTATGTGAATGGCGGGAGTGTGTGTCTGAGGAGGGTGGTGAGCTCACTGTGGCTGAAAGGGAAGTGCAGGAGCAAGGGTGAGGGCCCCCAGCACCCCTTCACCTTCTCCAGGCACCCAACTTCCTCCAGCATGACCCCATCTTTTTGAGGTTTCTCCACCTATGAATAGAGCCACAGGTACAATCAAGGCTTTAACATGGGGAACCCCTGGCTGGTGCATTCTGTAAAGCTTCCCATGGGAACGTTAGGGGGATTCTGTAGAAGGCGGAAGCCAGTGTCCAAGACTTTCAAAAGGTTTTTGATAATTATTAAATAACTACTGCTTTGTGATCATGAAATCATAGGTGTTAGCTTTCTAAAAAATATTTTAAATATTTTCTGTCCTGGGTTTCATTGTCATTTAAATAGATTTTTGCATTTAAATGTTTTAAGGAAAATTACTGAACTTATTTGTAACAGTTCCTCACACTTTTTAAACATATTTCATATGCTTCTAAATTGGCATGAAATATAATATCATAACTTACACTTCTGCCATATTTTGGTGGGACAGAAACAGGTGTCCAATACAGTTATGAAACAAGCATTTGTCTGGAAGCCTTCTTTGAAATACTCTGAGAGGAGGCAAGTATAACTCTTGACTCCCAGAACTGTCTGAATTCAATGGTGTTTTGCATCTTGGGGGACAATATGGTGATGTGGTTTAATAATTCAGACTTTGATGTTTTAGGTCTAGTACTCTTCCTCTCTATTAAATTGTCCCAGCAACAAAGACAGTAAGCCTCGATTTACTTATCGTAAAGTGAGGCCACTGAGTTCTTGATCCAGAGGTTACTATGATGGTTAGAATCAGAAATTTGTATGCATGACCGATTGGCACCCAACTGGGTGTCTGATAGTTGTTCTGTAGATGCTCTTTGTTATTATCATAATGTACATACAAACGTTCACCAGTGAGAGCTGTGCATGTTAATATGACTGTCAGAGCTGTTAAACTATATTTTGAGGAAACATATCATCAGCTCTATAGACAGGGATGCATCATTGCCTGTGGGCAGGCGCAGGTTTAGAATGACCGCACGGCCAGGTCAGACCACTTCGGGCCACGAAGGTCTGCGTCGCACACACAGGGGCCTGTGCCATCCCTTTGCCTTTGGGCCCGCAGGTCACAGTGTCCAGTGGACACACCTGTCGGCCCCGTTCTCTGTCCACACTGTCCTTGCTGGGATGAGGATCAAGTGAGAACAGCCAAAGTCACTTTGAAAAAACATAGAGGGACCTGCACTTTAGACCCAAAGCAGCACTACTAACGTCGGTAATTTATTATTTTACCAATAACGTACCCGCACTGAGAAGACAGACAAACATTTTAGAAACAAATTTAAGTCCTGTGAATAATTTAATACATAGTAAGTTTAGTGTTTTGAAGTGTTAGGAGGAGGATGAACTTTTTCACAGATCGCCTCAGATCTGGTACCCTACGGATAAAAATGCATTAGGGGAGCAAACAGACCTACATTTACACAATTTGAGGTGGGAAAGGTATCCCTAAAACAACACCAAAACAGAAAGTATAAGGAAAATTGATAAGATAATTTAACTAGGCCATGGTAACAACAAAAAATCTACACGTGTAAAACATAGTTGAGATACACTTGTTTTTTTTTTTTTGAGACAGGGTCTCACTATGATGTGCAGGTTGACCTTGAACTCACTTATGTAGCCCAGGCTGGCCTAAAATCACAGCAATCCTCTTGCCTCAGCCTCCTGAGGTAATACAATTATGAAGTGGGAAAAACAGTCACAAAATATAAAAAGACAATATAGTAATGCTTTTAATTTGCAAGATTCCTTTCAGCTCAGCTCAGAATAGGTACCCCACTGATGAGTGAACAGAAGGTTCTACTATTTTGGAGAAAATTTATTTTGTATAATCTCTCTCATAAGTTGTCTTTGTCTCTGTCTTTCTGATACACACACACACACACACACACACACACACACACATCGTATGAACCATTTATAATGCCACAAATTAAAAGCCAAATATTAAAACTAATGAATGATAAGACTTTGATTTTCTACTTCATAAGTAACTGTGTTTTCTCAATTGTTGATAGCTCCTATATTTTAAAAAATTGTGTAGATGCATAAATCCTTAAGTCATGGAGAAATAAGATGAGTGGGAGGGAGGGAGAGAGAAGGAGAGAGAAAGAGAGAGAGAGACAGAGAGAGACAGAGAGACAGGGAGAGAGGAGAAATGACAAACCTTTTAGGGCTTTTACCTTTCTGTGTTTGGGAGAGTGAAATTCACCACCTTGCAGGCTGTGGCAGGAAGTGAGTCAGTAAAGCCTTAAACACAGTGAGGGCTCACGTGTCCCACACCGCTCCCACCCTGCGTCTCCCTGTTAAAGGGAATAAAGCTAGAACACTACTGAAGAATCCAGGCGCTCCCAGTACAACTGCCTCTTAAGTTAGATGGGTCCTAAATCTAGATTGAAGAGGTGTTGTTAGTAAATCATATTCATTTTCATCTCCTGTCCTTGTGTGTTCGCCAACAAAACCACTTTGCAAGTTCCTGCTGCTGCCTGTGTGTCCCCGCCAAGCGCTCTCAGGCAGACCCCACCGACAGATGCAGAATGGACCAGGGCGGCGGGGTCGTTACTCAGTGCGGAGCACTGCGAGCGTGGACAGCCTCACCACCCAGTAAACAGATATGAAATATATTAGTAAATGGGTCTTTCTCCTCCTCTGGGGATGTGAAATGAGGATCTAACTTTTGCTTAGTTTCCATTTATAATTTTACGTAATTGTGTGCCTGCCTGTTTACCTATAGAATAATGTCACCTATGTATTATTGGGAGTGAGTTAGATTTACTAAAACTATTTTGACATGACAAGTTCTCACAAAGAAAAGCTCCCACACATGAGCATAATTGCCCCCTTAGTGAGAGCGAGTCTGGTTAGAGACCCATCAGCTGCATGAAATTGCGCCCTTTCACCTTCAGCCACAAGTAAGTGTACTCTGTGGAACCCACATTGCCAGAAAAGAATGAGGAATTGTACATTGCATTTCTTATTCATAGTAAAATTTATTTTGACATTTTATCATTTAAAAATTTTACAAGTTAGAGAAAAAGAAAAATATCTAAATATACTCACTCTCCTTGATCCATGTATAGTAGGTGCTCACCACCTTCCAAGACAGCCGGAAGAAGAAACAGTGAGCGAGGTGAACGCTGGTGACAGATTTCCCTGCTTTGATGAGACGTGCTAGTTGTAAAGCTGGTTTGAGCAGGAAGGCTGCTGAGGATGAAAAATGTAAGCAAAGGCAGTGAAGGGCACACAGGGACCCGCACTTTGTGTGCCTGCCCTGAGAATCTCTGACTCCTCCGTTATCCAGGTCTGCAGACCCCAGGGTCAGCAAGGATGACACTCGGGAACTGCTTGCAAGTTTCTGAAAGTCTAGAGGAAAATTGTACAAGACCACTCTGTGGTATCAAGAAGACTTCATTTGGCTCAGAAGTTGTGAATTAAAGCTGTATATTTAAATTGAATTGAATTATTAATCATTACTATTTTAAAATAGAACTCTGAAAGACAAAAGTTAAATTAGAAATGTGCTGGTGATGGAGAAAACTAGGAAACATAGACCATGCTTTGACCTTAAGATTTCTGCCCTGAAACTCTGTAAATTATTGTCTTTGATTCAGTTCTCGATGTCTGTCTTTTAAAATCCATCTGGTTGCATAGGCATAGTTTTTGGCATCCAGATGACCTGTTACACCTGCTATACAGCAAAAACAGGATGAGACAAGTTCAAGGTCACATCTTCAATAGTTCAACACCCATCTGTCACCCCAGAGCAATACCTGAAATCTTGTTTGAGATGATTCTTCTGACTGAGGGTTAAAGGAGATGAGAAAAGAGAAAGGGAAATTGAGAAAGAAATCTTAGGGCAGGGTACAGAAGTGAGGGAGTGGGGACAGATGAAGACTAGCAAAGACCAGTTTCCGTAAACCTGGTTGGATTTGGGTCCTACAGTAAACATCACTCAGCTTTTGAGACAATACAGAATCCACTCCTCTAAAGCAATAACCACTGTTGAGACCATAGCACCTTGTCTATAGATTAGTTGTGATTGTACTATTTTTTATGCTAATTGGTGTCTGTTTGTCAATATGTTTTTGTACTTTTATTTAAAAAATAAATAAATAAATAAATAAATTTTGCCCTCTCACCTTGCCCCAGATCACACAAGAAACTGGATTTCTTGCCAAACGTTGAAACTACTGATTTCTTTTCCAAAGACTGATGATTTATTTTCCAAAGACATTTCCAGGTGGGCCTCACTGAGATCCTCTGTGGATGCTTCCATGCACAGAGTGGCTGTCCACTCACAGCAAGCGAGGCAGCCACCCTGGGATCCTCTTTAATGTGCCTTTGAGAGCTGAGGTGAAAGGAGAAACCCAATTAGAGGGAGAAAACATTCCGGTACTTGCGCTTGGGTGCTGCAGTTGTCATGGGAGTTTTGTCCCCCATGATTTCCTGCCCCACTTTACCACGTGGATCAATGTCCTCTTTCCCTGTGGTCCTGTCCCAATCTCAGGATCATAAATTTTACTGACCTTGGAGTCACTTGGGATAGAGAGGGCCTGGGGATGTGCTGATTCCAAATTTTTAATTTGCTGGCAAGGAAGCTGAGGTCAGAAATAGGAAGGATTTTCTTCAGATGGCACAGCTGACTGGTAACAGAGCCTGATAGCACCAAATACACAGGCAGGTAGTTCCCTGCTCACAAACACTTTTACATTATACACATTGGCTCCAATAGTCAATGGGAATCCATAATGACAGCGGTTTTAAGGCAGATACTTCCTATGAATTTGTGGAGGAAAAGGACTAAGATTAAACAAATGCATGACATGAGACTCATGAATTCAAAGGCTCATGAGGCATCATGACTTAGTCTGATCACTAGCACAGGTATTGGCATCACACAACTAGTGTCAAATTCTGGTTCTGCCACTTCCTGGTTGTGTAAATCAACCTCTTCAAGCTTCAGTATTTTCATCTTTAATATGGGATTAAAGGAAATTTAATGATAAAGATTGTACTATAAACACTTTTCAGAGTTCATAGAATGTATACCATTCTATTTATTAATCACGCATATAGCATCCATTCTGATTTGGAGATCTTTCTAACTCATGCTGGATTTCCAATCCTTCACATATTTTTATGTGTGTAAGGTCATTTGTATAATTATTGTTGTCTGTTTTGGAGGAAGTTTTTCAAGGGATAGAGATGGCTCATCTATTCCAGCAGGTGTGAGAAATACAGAGGTGTCTTGGACAAGCCCCTGTTCTTGGTTTGATCTACTTAAACCAATTTTCCCTGTCAAGAGAAGAGTTTATGGGGGAGAATTTGTTACTGATTTAACTCACAGTATTTGACTAATACTTATATATTTTCCTGGGTAAATACTGAAATGATTTAATTTTTAAAAATGAATAGCTTCACTTAGTAATAAATTTATTTGTTTAATATATACAACATGATAATATCAGGTACATATTATATTAAAACAATTACCCCACTAAAATATATTAACATGTTCATTTTCTCACGTAGTTACCAGTTTGTGGCAAGAACGCTAAATTTTCATTTAACAAAAATCCTGACTATAGTAAAATAATATTATCTGTAATCCTTATGCACATGTGGAATTTTAAAGAAAATAGACAAATGCAGTGAACAGCGTCTTCACATAGCTTTGAAGCAGAACAGGAAATGTATGAAGTTTGGTGAGAGCAGCCAACCAACAGAAGAAATGATTTTGGACCAATTAGAGGAATCGATGTGCCACATGTCATATACTGTGAGATTTGAGAGAGACTGTGGCCTATCCTTCAAGAGCCCAGCAGACTGCAATATGCCCAAAAGTTTTATCTGTAAAATGGGGATTATTTCTCATCTGTTAACTTAAGTAGGGAAAGAAAAGAAAAAAAAAAACCTATGTGATGCTACTACACAAAGCACAAAGTATGTACAAATGCTAGTGCAATATGTGTAAACTTCAGACCTAAACTTGGATGCAAAGAAATACCTCTTTAAAGTTTAAAGAAAAATCTCCTGGTGGACTGTGAGTCTCCCTGGGACTCCAGGGTCTGGCCAGTCTGCTGCTCCCTGTTTGGACCCAGGGCCCTGGGTCCCCGGGAGCTTCCGTCTGCGCTCTTCTCCCTCTTCCTACTGCCACCCCTCTCTCAACCTGATGGTGAAATGTCATTGGCTATGTCCATCAAAGGTCAATGGTCTGGCTTTTACAGGGAGCCATAAGAGCGGTCAGGTTCCTACAGTATCACATAGTTGTATTGGTGATGAGTTGGACTTTCAGTATCGAATCCCATCATAAAGGCCTATTGGATTCTAGATGCAAGAACTCACACGAGCAGACTCCTCAAACAGGCTTTCAAGAAATCATGTCACCCGTGCCACCTCTCTTCATAATTCAAATGGTCCTCTACGTTATTTTTTTAATTTTCATTTTTATTAGAATCTGTTTAGAATGCGTAATGACAGCATTCCTCTTGGAGAGCTGGCCCATGCCCATGACACTCCTTAGGTCTTTTCATTGCCCTTTCTCTCCCTTCCCCCTTCTTTCCTTAAGTTATAGCAGGAGGAGGGAAAAGCACGACTAAAGCCTTGCTGGGTGATTAGCAGTATTTTTCCTGAGACAAAACTTAGCTGTCTAAGGTTGACCTTTCCAGAGGTCCCAGCCAGCACCTTGGAGAGCTTCGTTTCCTTCAAATAATAGGTTCTAACTGTGTTCATCCCACCTGCTTAGAAACACAGAACAATCAGTGCTACCACCATGGCTTCAGTACACTGCATCAAGCCATCTGAAAGATGAGGTTTATAGATCCCGGAGACCTCACACAGGCACTGTCTTGAAGGGCAGAGCCCTGAGCTGGAGCAGACTTCAATCACAGCAACAAAAGTAAAAAGTTTCTGAATCTTGTGGCTTATCAAATATTAGCTGATAGAAAAATGAATGAACCTGAAAACACTAGACCTCCAGTACTCAGAGATGCACGCTGTCTCTGTCATCCAGTCGTTTTTGGTTCACACTGACACATTGTTTTATATCAGTTAATCTTCCTGGTCCAAAGTCAGTGCGCAACTTGTAGAGTCCCAGTTATGGGATCATTATTGTGGGTTAAGATGAGTCTGATTGGTCAAACCCATCAGCAATTCCAGATCTGTGACCTTAGTGGCAGACCATCTTCTTCTGCAGCCTCTGGAAGGCATCTTTGATTTCCTTGTTCCTCAGGCTGTAAATCAAGGGATTCAACATGGGGATCACCATAGTGTAGAAAACTGATGCAAATCTGTCGAACCTGGAGGAGCCACCAGAGCTGGAACTCAAATAGACAAAGATACTGGAAGTGTAGAAGAGGGAAACGGCTGTCAGGTGAGAAGCGCAGGTGCTGAATGCCTTGGACCTGCCTGTGGCTGATGTGATCTTCATGATGGACACGACTATATAGCCATAGGAGGTCATGATAACGAGGACGTTTGTTATTCCAAAAAACATTGCTAATATAGCAGTCAGGACTTGAATAAAGAAAGTGTCAGTGCAGGATAGCATTAGCAGTTGGGGCATGTCACAGAAGAAGTGCCTGATGACATTAGGGCCACAGAAGTGGAGCTGAAGTAAGGCACATATTTGAGACAAAGAGCCTGTGAGTCCAGCCATGTAGGATCCCAGCACCATTCGAACACAGAGGCTGGGTGACATGACTGAGGAATAGAGAAGTGGGTTACAAATGGCAGCATACCGGTCATACGCCATGGCCGTCATGAGATAAGATTCACTCAGTCCCATGATAGAAAAGATAAAGTATTGAAAAACACAACCCATAAAGGTGATCATTTGTTGCTCCCGGAAGAAGTTGGAGAGCATCTTGGGGACCGTGGAGCTGACATAGCAGAGATCTATGAAGGACAGGTTGCTGAGGAAGAAATACATGGGTGTGTGCAGGTGGGAATCCATCCTTATTAGAACAAGGAGGGACAGGTTCCAGGCCAGACTTGTGATGTAGATGAGCAGGAATGTAACAAAGAGCACTGGTGTGATGCTGGGAAAATCTGAGAATCCCAGCAGGATGAACTGGGTGATCTCTGTAATATTCCTCTCCACAGTCATTGCCTCAGTGCTCCTAATA
>PVLD010023249.1:0-27773 GCA_004027595.1 Dinomys branickii | reverse complement strand
AACTGTCTGACTAAATTTGCATGTCTGTATATGGGTCCATACATCTACAATTCGAAGATATCAATGGATAAAGCAACAACTACTGTTGAGACCATATCACCTTGTCTATAGATTAGTTGTGATTGTACTATTTTCTATGATAATGGGTGTCTGTCAATATGTTTTTGTACTTTTATGTTTCTAAAATAAAAAAAAAATAAAAAATAAAAATAAAAATAAAAATAAAAAATAAATCCTTGAAAATATTTTATTTCTACTTGCCATATTTGTTTATCAATGTATCTATTAGAGGACATTTTGGTTTTTGATTTCGTGCTATTAGAAAAATGGTGTAAACATACAGAATTGTGCTGACATGAGTTTTCGATCAATTAGATGAATACCTAGGGATGTGGTTGCTAAGTATTATGAAAAATCTGGGTCAAGTTTGTAAAAACATCGCCAGACTGTATCTCACAGTTCCATTTTGAATCCTCAGTCGCAAAGAACGGCAATCCCTCTCATACGCAACCTTACAAGCAATAGCTTCTGTCAGGTTCTGAGGATTTTAGCCAATCTGATAGACGGTAAAGGTGTTGTCGTTTAATCTGCAACTCTGTAATGTCAAGTTATGTTGGCCATCTTTCCATATGCTTACTGTCATTGGTATAACCTTAGTGAGATATTTCTGCATATCATTTTTCTTGTTTTTTAAAAAATTTTATGCTTATTGTGTAGTTTTAAAAGTTCATGGTACATTTTTGATACAAGTCGTTCCACAAGCATTTATTTAGCAAATCTTTTCTTCCAGTCACTAGCTTTTTGTTTTTTGTACAGTATATGTACAGAGAGCAAAACTTTGTTTTCATGAAATTTTGTAGTCAGGGTTTACAAAGGAATAGATTTAATACAGGACATATAATTTATAGAATTACTTTATAATATTCACCCAAAAAGTCAAATGCAGAAGAGTGCAATAGATCTGTCCACACACTAGAGACCCAAAGAATCCAACTGAGGGTTTGGATCCATGGCAATGGCCTACACAAATCCAGCTGGAGAACTAGAGTCCACTGCAATGTCCGCCACAAGTCCAGCTGATAGCCTAGAGCCCATGAAAATGCCTCATGCAGGATTCTTTACTGGATCTGTGTGGGGGAGGCCAGAAGGTCAATGGTGGAAGCTAGGAAGTCTGTGCCTATGAGATAAAGGATCTGTGCTACCCGGCTGAGGGATCTGCACTAGAACTAGGAAGCAATACTCGAGGTGAGGACCAGATTGCTCCTGAGGAGAACTGCAACCATCCTCAGCAACAGCCAGGACCCACGCTCCTTGGATGATGAGAGTAGCTGAGTCCCTATCAGGAGAACCAACAGAACACAATTCTCCCTTCCAGTTCTCTCTATATGTTATTGGCAATAGTCCTTGATGGGCCTTTCACACGCAGAACTGCGCTGATTCAGTGAAGCTGCATGTTACAAACTGACCAGTAGTTAATCCCCTAAAGAAATCTAAAGTTAGCAATTTTGCCTTTCATGTGCTGTTCATTTAATATTGTGTCTAAAAATTCACCAATGTTTCTAAAATCACGCATTTTCTTTGCAAACTTTAATTTAGAAGTTTCATAGTTTTCCACTTCTTAGTAAGTGCATTCATCCATTTTTGAGATCATTTTTATTAAGAAAGGAAAACATTTATCTGGTTTCTTTTATATTTTGTAATATTCTTTCACCTATGAATGATGAGTTTTTCAGCACCATATATGTTTCCCAAGTTATGATCATGAGATTTCAATTATTCAGGCTTTATGTGACTTTTTCCATCAGAGTTTTGTAGTTTTTAACATATAAGCTCTGTGCATTGTTGGTTATATTTATACTTAAGTGCTTCATGTCTTCAGGTACCATTACAAATGTTTTTTGAAAAATTTCAAATTAAAGCTGCTTGCCATTTGTATATAAGAAAAAAATTCCTTTTGTAAGGTAATTTTGCATCTTGGAATCCTATTATATTTATTTATTACATTCGTGTCATTCTTTTATTATTTCCTTCATGAATGAGCAAAGGGCCACATAGAGAAAAGTGGAGAAAGAAGCTGATATCTGACAGTAGCTTAACTTTTCAAGAGGACATCAGCCCAGGCTGCTATGATTTTATATAGGTCCCTATTATTGTGTTACTGCCCTAGTTTTTAAGTATATCTGAGCCCGCAAATCAATAAGCTTTGTATTAAAACTGAGTATCAAGATGTATGAAATACTTTGGGGACATGCAGTCAAATATGTGCTGTTGGAGCCAACAGGATGTGCTAACAGACTGGGTGTAAGAAGAAGAGAAAAGAGAAGAACTGATGAATGATGACATCATTTTGTGAGATCTGACACATAGGACAAAGAAAGTTGAAGCTTAAACATGTCAAAATAAAGGAAAAAAACATATTAACAAACAGACATCCATTTACAAAATAGCATAAGAATAATACAAACAATACAGAGTTACAGACAAAGTGGTAGGAAATTAATAGTGGTTGTATTACGTATTGATATCTTCAACATGGTTTCTCAGGAAAACAAATAGAGACATGCAATAATGATCAAACCAGTAATCATTAACTGTTCCTTTCAATAAAGCAATAGAAGACAGTAGTACGACCGTTAGCTGTCCTGTATATACATACATACATGATTTCCCCTTCTTTCCCTTCTTTCCCACAACCCAGTTGCCCATTACCTTTGAGCATTTTCCTTTTCTTTCACAATGTCTATCATACCTCCTAGTTTTTGTCCAATCTTTAGGTTCTTACACTACTGAGACAATATGTTGCTTACACATGCAGGTCTGATTTATTCCACTTATGAGTGTGGTCTCTAGTTGTGACCATTTACCTATGAAAACCTTGAGTTTATCTTTCTTTATAGCTGAGTAATACTCCATTATATAAAAGTACCACAATTTTTTTACCCAATCCTTAGTAGATGGACATTTGGGTTGCTTCCACAATTTACCAATTACAAATTATGCTGCTATTAATATGAGTGCACATCTATCGCTGTGATATTATGTTATCAGATCTTCTGGGAAAATACCCAGAAGGGGAATAGCTGGTTTGAATGGGAATTCTAGACCTAGTTTGCCGAGGAAGCTCCAAACTGATTTCCACAGTGTTTTCACCAACCTGCATTCTCACCAGCAGTGGAGAAGTGAGTAAACCAACAGTCAACATCATACTAAATGGACAAAAACTGAGAGCTCTCACTTTAAAGTCAGGAACAAGACAAGGATACCCACTGTCACTACTTCTACTCAACATAGTTCTGGAAGCATTAGCCAGAGCAATTAGACAAGAGAAAGAAATAAAAGGAATAAGGATAGGAAAGAAAAAAGTAAAAATATAACTATTTGCAGATGACATGGTACTTTACATGGAAGACCCCAAACCTTCCACAAGAAGACTCCTTCAATTAATTGACAAATTCAGCAGTGTAGCTGGATACAAAGTCAACACCCAAAAATCAATAGCATTCCTATACACAAACAACAAACAGACTGAGGAAGAAATTAAGGAAACCACACCTTTCAAAATAGCATCCAAGAAATTGAAATATTTAGGAACCTAACAAAAGAAGTAAAAGATCTATTCAATGAAAACTACAGTACTCTGAAAAAGATTGAAGAGGATTTCAATTAAGTGGAAAAGCATTCATTGCTCATGGTTAGGAAGAACCAACATTGTGAAAATGGCCATAAACATGTCATGTTTAAAATTCCAGTACAAACTAAGTATAAACACTGTGCACATATTTCTCCTACCCTAATCTAAAATTCTGGAGAGAGGTCAGGGCAGGGGTCACATTTGATGCTCATCCACTTATAAATGAGACTAAAAGCCAGGGCTGGATGAGATTATCTGCGGGAAAAGTATGGGTACAATACTGATGGGTTCAATACTGGTGGGTTTAAGGACCCTGCTCCGGGGAAGGCAAATGGGAGAGGGTAGAGTGTTTTCCGAAGGGATTTAGAAGAGGTCATTGAGGTGGGAGAAAATATTAAAAGGCATGAGGTCTCTTGATGGAAAATAAAATAAGTGTTTTAATAAAGGACAACCAGTGGCTCAAAGGGCAGTGCAGAGCGACCTTCCAGAGAGCATTCAGTGAGCATCAGAGCGGAGTCTCAGCTGGAGGAAACGCAGAAGGAGAATGATGGGGAGGAAGAACGCTGGCGTGTGACACTGAGAGGGACGGTGGTGAGACAGTGAAAGGAGAGAGAATTTACTTACTTGCTTAGTCACTTATCTAAATGCTAAATGCACCCAATGCATAAATAAAAATAACTATGTACATAAAGTTTAAGAATATAATTAAATATAAATGATATAATAGCATATATAAGCAGGAAAAGCTATCTAGATACCTATACTGGGAAATAATATTAACATGACACCAAGTTAAGCAATCAAATTTCAAAATTCTAACTTCATTTTAAAATATGAATGTAAATATTTTTATTGAAAAGACCTCATATTTACCTGAAAAATCTAGACTTGCCCTGAAGTCTTTTAAAATATTTCATTCAGGTTTGTCAAGTGACTAATACTCACTTTTTCTTCTCATCTTTAATGTCACAAACATCTTGAATCAAAAAATCTAGAGTATGCAGTTTCTCACCTTTTCTGCATCCAAGGTACAGAAGAGGAGAAGCTGTGAATGAACCCACGGCGCACCGTGCATTTGGGCTGCTTTTCTGCGGCCACGATCAAGTTATTCCAAACAAAGGAAACTGGACTTTTCTTCTAGAAGTTTGAATTTTCGAAAAAGAAAACCTTTAAGGTACAGTTAAAATTTATTGACTGTTGCATAACATGATAAAAAATAAATGACTCAGAAAGGCACTCTGTAACATTTTTGTTTCATAATTTTGACACATGATTTTTCATTTTTGAAAATTACTAATTTTGGATACATGTACTTAATGAATGCATTGGATAATTCCTATTCCTGCTTAACTCCTCAAAAAAATCACAAAAGGCTTGACATGTTCACATTCTTTTAAAAACCTATACCAGCCTCCAACTTAATACAACAAGTAAAGTATTCCCGTTCAGACATCATGCATTGACAAAATATTGTGACATAGGTTTTTCATTTGTAAATACACAATATCATCATTCCTCTATCAATTGTACCTAATAATCCTTAACACTACCTTTACCTGACCTATCATTAACAATATTTATTTTTCTTTACATTATGTGTAGATTACTTTTCCTTGTGGCTGCAATCTTGTATGATTACCCTAGAGGTGTTACAGTGGATTCTAGGATCTAAGCCATTCCTCTGATAAAAAATAAGGGCTCAGAACTGTGTAACTCAGGCTGATGTGCAACATTATCAGTGCCAGATCTTTGGTAATGCATGCTCAGTGAGCTGAAGTGATAGATCAGCTCATCACTGATTACTCCTTGAGATTTGGTAAGTGGTACTTTATTGTTCACTTCCCATGCCAGGAGTTAAAAGTTAAGCTTTCTGTCCTATTTTGAGGGCCCAATGCTGTGATATTTTATAATTTTCAAAACTATTATATGTACTTCAAATTATTAGCAATAATTTGTAACTTCAATGTGTTTCAGAAAGTGTACTGTTCATTTTGTAAAAGCTTAATCCACAGCCCTTATTTCATGAACCAAATATCAAAAGTCTCTATTGTGCACTGTTTTTCATAGGAGTAGAAATAAATTTTGATTTGTGTTTAACATCAATATAAAGGAAAATAGTTAACATTTTGAATATTTTTGGTTGCAGAAGTATGAACACTTCAGAAATTGGAAGCAAAAGTTTATCCTCATTGTGCACAGTTTCTTTGTGTTTTTATGTTGCCTTAGTTGAATTACTATGTTCCTACTTTAATTCATCTTTTAATAAGTTTGACTACATTAGATATTAATTTAAAAAACAATCTTTGTCTTAAAATACCATCTAGGTCAATATTTATGTGCAATTGGAAAAAATAAAGCATTTTCTAGGAATTTCTGTTAGATTATGAATTCATAATTATATATACATATATATATAACTACATACACATATGTATGTAACATATAGAGAGAGTTCTATAGTTTGCAACATGTTTAGTAAGTACTAGATATGGAATTAAGCTCTGTAAATAAAAATTAATACTGATTACTTAAATATCAGAGCATCTATCTAGTGGTGCAGACAAATTTATAGTAATTGTGCAGTGCACACACCTTTGAAAAGTTTTGAGAAAAGTTTTAAAGCTCAGAGCAGACACAAACTAACACTGTGGGGAATTTGGAAACACTTCAAGGGAAAGTGACATTGAACTGAAATCTACTCAAACACCTACTCCACTGAAAACACTGAATTTTTTTTTTTAATTAGCTACTTCACTCCCTAAGGAATTGAAAATGCAAAATTCACATTACCATCTCTCTCAACTTGGTGACTGACAGAATGTTCAGGATTGGGGAGCCTTTCCAAAAGAAAAATAACTGTAGAAATCTCCTGTGGAAGATGTTTGGTTACTGTGAGGCCACATTGTTAAAGCTTTTTACTTTGCCAACTTCTTTCCTACCTTAGCAAGTTCTATTATTTAGAAGATGATATTAGCGCAAAATTGCACTTACTTGTGTTTGTACACTCATGAAACTCCTGACGCTCCCTGGGTTCTCGTTCTATTATCAGCTGAGCTTGTTATCTGTGGGCATTTTTAGAACCACCTGAAATAGAATATGTCTGATAAATCATTACTCTTGAATGAACACTATATTTTATCAGAAAGTCTTTTTTTTTTCTTCTGAAAAGCTCTATAACTTTAGTAATAGTATAGCAGTAATGAGAAGATTTGAGTTTGAGGCCTGTTTATGTGAGGTGTGCCTGACCCTTATGTGAACAGGCTAAAAAGAACCAAACTGGGTTTCTCAAGTGAAGTTAGTAAGGGTATAAATGAACCTTAAGAGAATTTTAAAATAACTACAAATAAATGAGCAAATACCCAATGAAGCAAAGTCAGTAATAAGCTTCATGGGCCATCACTTCGAAAAAAATAGAAGAAAGCTGACTATATTTTGAATGACCTACACTGACCTGCCCAACTGCCCACAATGATGTGCTCTGACTCAGAAAGCTGACAGTGTCAAAGAAGTCTAATTGCTCCTTCTGAAGATGGTTTCCATTTCACAAATGGAAATTAAGCAGAAGAAAAAAGATGAAAACAAGAACTAAAACCCAATTATTAATTTCAAGCTGCTAAATTCTTATGAGCTTTTTTGCTTCTTTTCATTGATTTTATAGTAGTTCACAATTTTCCTGTGTGGGACAAGGAATTCTGCTTTGCTCATCTAATTTACACAGGATGGTGTGACATTTTGGGGTTATCTAATGATGAAGTCAGCCAGGCAATCAGCTTTAGTATTATCATTTCATGAGTGAAAGAAAAGAAAAAGTCCTAAAAAACCAGCGGGCTTGCTTGAATTTCATTGGGTGGGAGCATTTCTCAAAAGCAAAGCAGTGTTAATGTTGAAAAGTAGGTTAAAACACTGCTGGTTTACTAATAAGCAGAAGTAAAACCTTTTCTCTCAAATGCCAACTCTATTGAAAAAACATTTCACAGAGGTGAAGTGCCAACACTGTTTGCCTTTGCAAGTCTCTTGTTTGATTTTTGAGTAATAGATCAATTGGGGATGAACAAAGCATTGTAGAAAAGATTACAGACTTCAAAATGACTGATAAGTAAAAGAATAAATAGCGGGATTAAAGAGGCTGATGAAGGGGAGCTATTCTTAGCTTCTGGGTGCGGGGAAGGAAGTGAGTCTCTGCACAGATGAATGTGTAATCGGGCACACTCAGAAGCGCTGCGCAGTGGCATTTAAGGAAGTTCTAAACTCTTCCTCCGCTCATTAATTTGATTCATGGAGTCAGTAGCAGGGGGATAACTGGCAAGTGCGGCCCGCTGTAAAAATGACCACACGTGCCGCACATCCGTCAGTTCAACATCTGAAAAAGAGGCTTAGAAAAGGCAGTTTCTTACAAGCCTCCGTCTCCTCCTTTTGCCTGTTGTTGCTGAGGTTCTTTGTGAGCCCTGAGCTGCTTCTTACCCTGATTACCGGGGCATGCGCTTCACAAATGTAGATGTCGCTCCTAGAAGAACCGGAATTCTCCCATTGCTTTATCATGTTTTCACGGACTCAGAGTAAATTCTAATGACACAGGAAAAATATGGCACCAGCTTTCCTCTTGTGCGAGGTAAAAGAGTAGTAAATTAATAACAAGAAAAATCTGGGCTGAGAAGAATTATACTAATTTTATCTAGTGTAGGTTTTGCTAGATAAATACCTAAAATCAGAGACTGAATGAAGACGCAAGTTTGCCTCTAAAATTAGACAGTTTTTAAAAACCGTCTTTGATTAATAAACAAATATTTTCATAAAAAGGAAAAACCTTAAATGGTGCCATCTGAGGAAATTACAATTATCTGGTCAAGTCTTTTCAGTGAAATAACTATGAATATTAATCTCCTCATTTTTCCTTTGAACATAGAAAGAGATTAAATACCTGTTTGGTTAACTGATTTATTTCCCCTCTTCAAGGCTGCACTAAGGAGCTTTCTGAGAAGAAAATGTAATGACTCAAGGTCCTTGTCTAAAAGAATATAGGGATTTATTACCCTGAACAGAAAGGATTTTCCCATCATCCAATGGGTTGTTCTTGTCTCTTTATGGCTTTTTTTTTTTTCCTCTATACTAGGAATAAAGCTAAGAATGACTTTCTTAATATGTTTAAAACTGTTTGGAGAATATGATGATAAATAGCAGAATTTCATATATATTTGTTTGGTGAAAATAAGGGGCTTGAAAGTATTCTAGGGAGGAATGTAACAGCACAGAAATTACAAAGTTCAGCTGTAATCCTAGCACTCAGAGGCTGAGGCAGGAGTTTCGGAAGTTGGCAGTTAGCAACTTAGAAGACCTTATCTCCAATTCAAAAGAAAAAGACTGGGGCTGGAGCAGAGTGAAAAGACCCTTTGTTCAATCCTCAGTACCACAAAGAATTGTAAAGATGAAGATTTGTCTGAGCTTCTTCTCTTGGAAGGGAGAAGAGTGGGGAGGACAGACACAGAGCAGACGACATCTCCTCACTGGCAAGGGGCGCGTCTGCGCTCCTTACTTTATTGTGATGTGAGAGGGCAGCATAAAGCCCAGGAGAGAAAAGCATCCTTGGGAGCACAGCAGGATAGTGCTTGCAACACAGATAAAATTCTGTTTTGTTTATGTATGCCTATACACCGTAAATCTTAGAAGTTATACAAAAACAGTTGTAACTTAATTTATTTTGTGGGTCAGAAATTCATTCAGGAATGCATTTGTGTGGTCTGTTCCCACACCTTCCCATGGAGCTGTGGGGCAGGTATCAGTTATTGCTGTATTATCTAGAGACCAGTGGAGCTACAGTGTCCACTTCCAAGGTGGCTCTTTCACACACCTGGCAAACTGGTGCTCGGTGCCACCACAGCCCAACGGTTCTCTACCAGTGGATGTCTCCTGGGGCTGCCCTAGTGTCTTGCACACTTGGAGGCTGGTACCTTCCAGAGCAAGTGATGTAGGAAGACAGCAAAACAAACATCCAATGTAACAGTGTCTGAGTCTTATTTTTGAAGCGGAGTGCTGATCAAATTGCTTTCCTTAGGTGGAAATTAGGAGCTGCTTACTTGAGGGGACAAAGGGAAAATCTATATCAGGATGAACAAACAGAAGAGAAATGTGACTTTCTAAAATAATTCATCCCGCATTTAAATATGAAGCATTTGCTTTCTGTGTTACCACACAACCTATCTCTGGATTATCTACTCAAAGGAAAATCTGTGGCATGGATAATCCAAGATCAATTAAAAATACATTATATATTGGGGGATAAGGGGGGAGTAATTGTCATTTTAATTATTTCTGGCCAAGTTGCAATTAGTCTGTGTTCCCCAAGAACACACCTGTTAAGAGAGATGGCCCAGATGTAACAGTTGGGCTGTGGGGAGACAGACTTAATGTTCTCAATTTCTATAGAAAATTCATAAAGTTTTTAATTCTGTAGAGTAGGCAACATTACATCCTCTCTGATCATAATTAACTTGTAGGTAGAATTTCAATTAGTCTTTTTGCATCTTTATGACATGATTTACAATGTTGGTATTTTGATTATAGTGGAGATCAATATTGAGTGATAGTGCAATATATCAGAAAAAGAAGTGAACAGAAAACTGTGATTAAAGAAGAGCGATCAAGCAAAGGGCAAAGTGTGGGTAAAGGTTTTGGGGATGCCACCCCTGGTGAGACGCAGGAAGCGGAGGGGAAGTCAAAATGCCCTATGGAATTACACTCTCCGCCTGTGAGAAGGGAGAGAGCCAAGGCCGGTGAAGAGATCCAACGGTTTGTGCTGTTTCAGCAGGTGCTTCCAGGAAGGAGTTGGAATCTTCTAGCTATGGAGTCAGGAAAGAATTGTGCATTCAAATAGAGGCAGAGTAATTAATATTCTTCACTTAATCTTTATTTATGTGATATCTACTCTGTCAGTTGGCTACCAGGTGACACATTACTTTTTTCCTAATACTTTGTCAAGGTTATTTCTGAAGAAAGGCAAATATTATTTTGAAATTCTAGGTTAACATGATCGCTATGCTCTATGGGAGCCCAAGCTAAGTGCACAGAGATGTTAAGATGTTTTAGGATGTCTTGAATAATCAGAAACAGTGTCTTAACACATTGTGGGCTAATGCTGATAGCCCAATTAGAAGCCAACTGTTTGCTTTCATTTATTTTTAAAAATGATTCCTAGTTTTAAAACTGAAGCTTCTTCTACTTCCACTATAAGTGTTCACTTATGAAGAGTGATTTAGTTAATGAATATGCCTTCTCTCCCTATGCAGTCTCAGAGTGTTGCAAAAATAAATTGCCAATTTAACAAGTTTCATTAATATATTTTTTAACTTTTTGGATAAGTGTAATCAACCAACTACCTCGACTGCTGGATTTCTTTTGAAACCATTTGTTTATTTTATTTTATTTTGAAGAGAATAAAAATAAAATAACAACAATGTAGACAAAAACAAAACAACACATATAAAAATGCAGAAACCAGTTTAACGATTTCAAGTAGGCTGAGCTATTTGTCATGGTTGTTAAGGTTGCACCCTTTGGTTAAATACTTAAAAGCCAGTTGTTATACATCTGGTCAATATATAACTTGTTTTACATTTTACAGACGAGAGAATTAGACTCATCTGGGAAGGAGAATTAGACAATTTTTTTGAAAGCTTAAAAAGAATCTCATGTAAATTTTATATAATTCATAGAGGAATTATGGGGAAACTGGCAGAGGAGAAGCAAATATAAGTTGCAAGTTTTGTATTAGTAATAACTTTAATATATTTTGAGATTGGGCTGGGGATATAGCTCAGTGGAATAAGCGCTTGCCTGGCAAGGTCCTGAGTTCAATCCCTGGTACCACCAAAAAAAAAAAAAAAAAAAAAGAGAATAGTGTCTAATTTCTTGGGAGGTCAATCCTGTATTTATTTGGAGGAAGTCGGGTAACCATATAAATAATCATTCTTCTACCCCAGTAATGTGTGTATCTAATGTAAATTAATATATTCTGTAATGAAGATTATTATAATGTCTCTCAAAATTTCTCCACGAGTAGCAGAAGTTATAGAAACATAAATATGAGGAATAATTTTAAAATATTAAAATTTGGCATCGATGTGTCAAATGAGGTGCACTGTTAAGGAAAATAGGGCAGATATCACGGACCAAACATGTGAAGAATGGGGCTCAGGGACATGGTAATTCTCCTCCCCTGCATCAGGAACAAAACGAACGTGGAGCAGGAGAGCGCCTGCGCCTTCCCTGCGGTAGTCACATTTGGTTGAACATTTCTTGGATTTTTTGTTATGTAAGTTGAAGTATAAATCTATCTTTCTGCTGAAATTTTCATATACCTATTTCATTTTGGGGTGAGAAAAATATGGAAAATTCCAGGTTATGTATTCTTCCTCTCCACTCTCTTTATGTGCAAATAAATGCTCCCTTTCAAAAAAGAGGAAAAAATTATTTTTTCGCAAATACACCAAAAAAGGTGAAAAAGAAATCTGGCTTAGTTTCACACTGTCAGAAGATCAGTGATTCTCAGCTGTGACTAGCGTGCCCCTTCGGTACATAATCCACGACTTTTAGTCCACAAGGCCCCAATCATGCACTCTAGCTACTTCGGCTTCATCCCCATCCTCTGTATGTGCCAGGAGAATTCCTACCTTGGGGTCTTTGTACTTGCTATTTTCACCAGTAACTCACCAAAAATCTTCTTGGTTAATTTCTCCACATTCAGCAAGTCTTTTTACCAACGTCTCATGTGTCCTTGAGGACTGTTTTGACTTTGTATTTAAATTTTACCCTGCCCCTTATCTTTATTCTTGCTTTAATTTTATTCACTTCACTACTTTGCACTTATTGTAAAGAATATTTTATTTATTAATTCATATTTTATTACAATGTAAGCTGTATAAGGACAAGAAATTTTTATCTGTTTGGTCAGTGGTTTATTTCTAAAACTTTGAAATGGACCTATCATATAGGAAGGGACAGATGTATTAGCTGAATGTTGTTGCTGAAACTATATAAATATCTGAAGTATTTAATCTGAAACTTCTTAAAGGCAGCAAACTTAAACCCTTTGTTGGACTAAAGTACATTTTATGATCAGAAAAAAAATGCTAGTTCTGGATACATTAACATGTATATGCAGTGAGTTTCTTGCATGGGCAAGCACTACCTCCTTTCAGAAGAACTAGAGAAAACCAGTATAAATAATGGAAAAATATATATATCTAGTCTACTTTTAAATTTGCTTTCTCGTGCTCTATGTTCTGCATTTTCTTTTGGCATGTTATAATTGTATTTTATTCTCACCTTCTTAGTTTAAGCTACATTTTCACTTTCTCATATTAGAATACATGATACTAATTGCAGAAAATTACATTTTGTTCCATTTTATTTTTTATCTCTTTTCCCTTTGCACCCTCCCTCATACCTCCATATCTTTCCTCTCATTTGAAAAAAATCTTTCTACTTCATATTATCTTTCTTTTATTTGGCTGTGTACTCATATTTATTTATATTTTGGGTTTTTCATAAAAAGACTGTGTGATTAAACATATGCGTCTAATTTATTGAACTTATTTAGCTTTGAGGTGAATCCTTTCACCTTCAAATGCCTGGAATTTATCCTTCTTAGTGGCAGAGTGAAGAGAATTAAAGAAAAAATAGAAACAGAGCTTTTATGAATAGGAAGGTGAAAGAGAGTTGGAGGAAACAAGGAGAGAAGGGAGAGGAAGGGGGTGTTAGAAGCATGTACAAAGTTCCTCATGATAAGTGTAATCATTTTGTACTGCAAACGCACTTATTGAAACAAAATTCTGAAGCAATCGCTTTCTATCTTTATGGTTACTTTTCAAGTCTGTGTTGGTTATGGAAGTTTTGAGGGGTGTCTTGATACAAGGAAATCCCCAGTATTCCTTGACAATTCTCACGTTTAGATCTTTAAATATTCAGCTCCCGTGTTCCCCCACACACCGGAACTCACATTATGCTATGCTGTGTGCTTCCCATCTCCTTTGCACACCCCGTTACCGAGCTTTCAGTTTGTGCTTGCATACAGTTCAGCAGTTATTCAGCCCCAACCTTTTGTCTTTCTGGGATACTGGCTTGATTATTTTCCTTTTGAAAATTTCACCTGTCTTTCTTCCTTCAACATTCTACCCATGATTTTCAAAGTAGAATCTCCTGGCTCAATTCAGGCTACTGGATATTTCTTCCAGGAAGGTGATCTCATTCACTTTTTCAACCATTATATGTGGGTATTACTGTATATATGTCCTCAAGACTCTTGAATGTTTAGATTAAGTATAAAATCTTACTTTATTTTATCTGCGTGTTTCTTTCCATTGACAACTGACTATATTGAGGATAATTTTATCATGATCACACGAAGCCATCTATAGCTTCTGAGAGCCTCGGAACATCTTTTCAGCCACTGCCTTCTTTTGATGTGGCTATGGACTCTCTATTTGTATCTAAAACTTTGATGTACAACTTTTTATTCACTCTTTGTGCTTCTTTCTGTTCAACTGCTTTTGAGGCATACTACAGTGAGAGCAGGGCTTTCTAAACTCCAGCTTGCTGGCAATGAGCAAGCTGGTTTTGTGCTGCATGGTCTGAAAAGCTGTCATTTTTTGAGCAGCTATTGAACTCAATGATTCTTTCACTGTCAATCATACTTTTTGCCTCAGGTCTCTCATATTTAGGATTTAACCACTTACTGCTTCTTATTTTACTGATGTTTTACTTGTCTGGTTATTTTATATGCATACTGCACTAGTTAGTCCCCACAGCTTATTAGGGAAAACTGACCATATGCACAGACGTATTGAGGTAAATCTGATGTTGAGCAAATGTATACACATTCTTTTTTCAAGCTTTAGCACTTCTAAAATTACTGAGAACAAACTTTCCCACTGTCAGAGAAATATCTATAGATCATAGTTCTTTAAATTCAAATTTAATCAAGGAAAAATTTCTATTTTACAATTAACTAATTTAAACAACTCATGTACAATAGTTTTGAGTAAATTATCATTTAAATAGAAGTACTATATTGAGAGAATTGAATATTAAAAAGCCCTTATGTTATAATAGAATTACTATTATAATAACTTAATTTTGCAGCACAGAAACTAAAAATTACAAAGTAATCCCTAAGAGGCAATAGAACAAGAATAGCCAACACACAGTATCAAAGAGAAGGGATGTGACTTAATTTGTGATTCTCATAAGATTTCACTAAACATTTTCTTAATAGGTTTGTATCATGAAAGTGAGTAATTTTTACATGTCATACCTGTTTCATACAGAGCTTATGTATGAAGCTTCCATATTCTAGTCTTAAGAATATAGAGCCCTTTTTTTTCTTAGGATTATCCATGTTTCATTTTTTAACTTTTTTTTAAAAAATGAAGCATTGCTAAGAGCTTAAGAAGAAATTTGGAAAGGTTTAACTTCATGTATAGATAAATGGATTTTATTTCTGAAATAAGTAATGGCGATCTTTAAAGCTTTAAAATCATAGCTAGTGTTCATAGCATCTATCAGACTATACATGTAAAGTAATTCCTTTATTATTTGACAACACCCAGTTTATGCAAGCAACAGTGAAGGTAGTTAGAATTAAGTGTGACATTCTAGGAAAAATGCAAAGAGAATTCTTCTAATAATTTGATCTCTGATAATCAAGATATTTGGTGGCTAATTTTCATTACACACCTTTGACTATTGAGTAGAACATTTCAGTTAACAAAAGATAGAAGTTAGGCTTATGTTACCTTTTCTGAAGATATAGTAAAATTAAAGAAAGTCAAGTGATTACTGGTTGTACTATTTTATTCTTCCCCTTTTGCTAATAGGTCACTATTCTTAGAATAAAATAGTGTCAACAGATTTTCCTTTAGTTAATTTTGTCTTGTATAAGGCAGTGTCTCTTTAAAACCAAGTCAACACTCATACAAAGAAGAATAGGTAGATTTTCACTCGAACTATTTGTTCTATCTATAAATAGCACCATGAGTTGTAAGAGATTTGACTAGTCTATAAAGTCACCAAATAACCAAGTTAAATTAGTTTAGTCTATTAATGTAGCAGTATGATGGTCTTTGCTGAACAGTCATCTTTGATTAGAATTTACACTTTGCTCCTTGGTGGCCTTATAGCCTTGACCAAATTACTTAAACTCCCTGACCTACAGTCTCCTAGTGTACAAAATGGGAACCGTCTACTTAACAGCCGTGTTAGGGGGATTGAATGAGATAAAACAAGAAAAAGTCTACAGTGAAAAATGGCTCAGTGCTGAGTGTCACCTACTCTGCTTCTCCAGAATGAAGTTCCAAGAGTCTGGAAACAAAAGCCTGGAGAGAAATCAGAGGGAGCCCAGGCCCCATGGTGTCCACAGAGGACGGACAGAGGAGAAGGACACAGGATCCACTGCTACGGGAGAGATGACTCACTGTTACAGACAGGAGACTGCACAGTGCAGCTGGAGCAGTTGTTTAGCTCATCTGGTGGGTGGGACACCAGTGAGGGTGACTTTGCTCCTTAATGGGAGGCTGAGACCTGACTTGGAATGGGAGAGTCTTGTGCAGTGAGAGGCAGCAGTGAGAACGCAAGACACTTGCGAGTAGCTCACCCCACAGTCATCTGTTGGTGAGTGAGCCAGAGGAGTGCCCCACAGTTTTCTACAGGACTAGCAGCTGGTAAACAGGACCACCCTTTTATCTCAAGGCTTGAACTACAGCAGCCCCAGAGCCACTTCAGTGTCAATGTCCAGGAGTGGGATGAGGAAAGGACCACGCCGTCATAGTAGACAGTCAGCGGTTACATAGAAGACTGGGAGAAACTTGGCTAAATAAGAGCTGGTGATACAGGAAAATAAAGACGAGTTCGTGTTCTCTAAAACCGAAGAATGAATTTTAGGAACAACGGAGGTTAAGAGCAGAATATATTTATTGAGAGAAAGAAAGCTTCTATCCAAGAGAGGGACAGAAGGGGGGCCTGAGTGGGTTACCCCCCGACTGTCTTTTCCAGGGACTTTTATAGGGAAAAAGCAGGAGGTGAGGTGGGTCCAAGGTAGGGGAAATGGGCAAAACTATGGTCTGTCAATAAGACTGCAAGGATAAATATTTAGGTAAGACTGAGTTGACTGGGATCAAATGGGAAAGTGGGTCACATAACAAGTGGGCATGAATGCAGAACTGGGCTTTTCCCAGAAGGGGTTGGGTCAAGGACTCTTTAAGGTGGTAGCTACCTATTTAGAATGTCAATCCCTGCTGTCCATCCCTGGGGAGGTATGTGGGTGTATTTGTTTAGTCTTTTTGTCTTGAGGTCTGGCCCACAGGTATCTTATCTTTTATGTTGGCTTCTTCCAGGGCCCAGCCCTGTCTGACTGCCTATAGTATTTCTATCTACCTCAGCTGCCTATAACACTGGGACCTAGACTCCATTCTGGCAAAGACCAACAGCCAGAATTAGCCCTAGCTACAAAGGGCTAGAAGCAGCCCCTCTGCACTGCGACTGGTGATGCAAGCAGGCAAGCAGCCTTGGCCTGCGGTGGGACGAGGGCACCACCCCTGCCCTATGAACAGCCAGAAAATGGCTTTGCTGGCTGCTGACAAGGCATGTCTCTTACCTTTGATGAACTGGTGTAAGATGACTCTGTGATGTGGCCAAGATCAGCCCCACACTCAGGAGTAATCCTGCTGCAGTCTTGCTAGGGTTGTTTAGTATGGGTTCCCTCCGATTAGGGAATTAACACTGAACTGGGGACACCAGAGGAATTTAAATTTTTTCTATTTTTCCATTTTAGTATTTTTTTCTTTGTATTCTTTTGGGGATGATGGTTTAGATTTTGACTTTTATTCCTTGGGCTGTTTTCTCTGTCCAGCACCTTTCTTTCCTTAACAGTTGCTCTATATTTTCTGATATTTATAGGTGAGTAAATATTACCTCTGGACTTTGAAGTTTGCTTCTATATTCTTTTGCTTTCTCATTCATTTTTTGTATCTTGTCCTCTGCTCCAGCTTCCAAAGTTTGAGTGATCACTGTTAGTCCTTCAGCCTTGCTTCTACTATATTTCTCTTCAGTTTTGTTCTGTTTCTCTTCAGTTCTGTGTTGTCCACTACCCTCCTAAATTCCCTTTCCCTGCAGCATAAAATCACCCTACTGAGGGCAAATCCACTGCATACAAATTCCTGGTCTGTGTTGGAGGTCCTTATGTAGCTATAGAACTTAACTCCTATGGTTAGAGATACCAAATTAGCAGTTACCACAGATTATCAGTTTCTAGGTAATGCTTGATAATATTGTTATTGCTAATTGTACTAATTTAGCCAAGATTCCATACTTACTGTAATCAGTTATTAAGCCTTGTATGATAACACTGTAATATTCTGGGGTCATAATTTTCTCCATAACACAGAATGCTGAACCAAATAGATAGCAAGTCCTCACCCCTAATAAAGTGGTAAGATAGGATCCTAGAGCAGACAAAAACCAACAGCCAGCTATACCTAGAGGATGTCTCAGAGGAATAGACATTTCCCATGGAAGCTTTGATATTAGTGACAAAGCTACCTAACATAAGAAAAATATGAACAACAACACAGAGAACAAATTAAAATAAAAAGTAGAATATGACAAGATGCAGAAACAAATACAATTCCAGACTTTCAGCCCACACAGGACAAGTTGAGAGGACAATGTGACAGAGGAAATCAGAAGCCATCCACCTGAATTACTGGAATGACAGTCAAAGAAATAAAAAATGTGGACATGTGGTTATAGGGGACATCAAACAGCAATAACCCACAAGTAAACAAGAGATGACAGCCATAATGAAGGGCTTGTTCAGCAAATCTAGAATAAGCACAGATTTAAAATATAGAAATAGAAAAATAATAGAGGCCATAAATGTCAAACATAAGAAAGAAATGGAGTCCATGAAAAAGATTCTAATATACCCAGGAAATTAAAAAATCCATTGAAAGTTTGCAAAACTGAACAAAAGAAAGTGAAGATAGAATATCAGACCTAGAAGACAGGATTATAATTAGCAATAATGTAAAGAAAGATGTCTTGAATTGCAAGGGACCATGAAAAAACAGCCCAACAACTGCTAGACGTTGTGAAGACCAACATAAGACAGATTATAGTCAAAGAAAATACAGGAGTTGGCACTAATGACATAAAAAACCCGTTCAGAGAAGTAATAGAAAATTCCCAAGCATGGAAAAATAACTTGACATACATATTAGTGAAGCATACAGAACTCCAATTAATCATGACCATAATAAATCTACACCAATGTATGACAATCAAACCAGCTCTACAAAGAGTACTGAAATATATTTTTAAAAGCAAAAACAATACACATGATTCCAAGAGTACCAGTGGAAAGAAGCCAGTAGGCAGGGGAAGCAACGAAACAGGGGTGGGGGGGTGGGGCAGGGGGAGACAGGGAACCATCAAGAGTAAAAATGTGACAAAAGCTATTACATATCAGTTATAACCCTCAATGTAAATAGCCTCAACTCACCAATCAAAAGAAATAGCCTGGCAGAACAAACTGGCAGATCAAAAAACAAGACCCAACAATATGCTGCATTCAAGAAAAACATTTAACTAAAAAGAAATTCATGGACTGAAAGACAAAGGATGGAAAACAATACTCCACACAACAGGAACCCAGAAAAAATCAGGAGCAGCTATTCTATTCATAGACGATGTGAACTTCAAGCCAAGATAGATCAAAACAGATAAAGAGAGACCATGGATAAATTTAGGGGAAAACTACAAGAAGAAGAGATAACAAGCATAAAGATATATATATATATATATATATATATATATATATATATATAACACCTATATAAAACAAATATTAATGGATATTAAAATTCAAACAAGCACTAACACAATTGTAATGGGGAAACTTAGTACCCCACTGCAATGAAAAAATAGATCAACTAGACAAAATATTAACAAAGAAATATCAGAACTAAACCAAATCTGTGAACAAATGGGCTTAGTAGATGTCTGCAGAGTGTTCCAACCCACAACATCAGAATACACATTCTCAGTGACGTGTAAGACAATCTCCAAAACAGACCACATACTAGCCCATAGAATGTGCTTAAGTAAATGGAAAAAGATTCAAATTATCCCACAGATATTATCAGACCATAGCATAATGAAATTGGAAATCAGTGACAAAAGAAAGCACAAAGTTTCCATAACCACATGGTTCATAGATGAAGTTAGAGAAAAAAATTAAACAGACCCTAAAATTCAATGATAATGACAGTGCAACATACCAGAACTTATGGCACATGATGAAAGCATTAATAAGAAAAAAGTAGTGATGGGTACTCACATCAGAAAAACAGAACAAGCTCAAATAAATAATCTGAGTTAGAACCTGTCTTCCAGAAAAAGAGAAAAAATATCAAGTCCAAAGCTCACACAAGAGAAGAAATTACAAGGATCAGAGCAGAAATTAATGCAAGTGAGACTAGGAAAAAAATACAGTAAAATAAATGAATCGAAGATCTGGTTCTCTGAGAGATGAAACAAAGTTGGCGAGGCCTGAGTTGCACTTAGGGAAAAAGGGAGGAAACGCTTGACTCACACTCAGCGTGAAGAAGGTGGAATCACATGGGTCACGTGGAAATCAGAAAATCGTCAGCACCTACTTTGAGAACCTGTGCTCTAAGAAGGTGTAAAACATAGAAAAAATGGACAGATTCCTCGATATATATTAATTACTAAAATTGAATCAAGATGATATAAAAATTCTAAATAACTGAATATCAGTCAATAAAATTGAAAATATTATTAAAAACTTACCAATAAAGAAAAGCCCAGGTCCTTATAGAGTCGCTGCTGACTTCTACAAGAAATTTACGGAAGATATTATGCCATGACTCATCAAACTCTTTAATGAATTTGAAAGGAAAAAAAAAAAATACTCCCAAGAGCATTCCTAGAAGCAAGCATTACTCTGACACTAAATCAGAGAAAGACCCAGTCAAAAAGAGAACTACAGGCCAATTTCCCTAATGAACATAGCTGCAGAAATCCTAAGATATGGGAAGGTAGAATGCAGCAAAGCATCCAAGTAGGATTCACCTCAGGGATGCGGTTTTTCAACATATGCAAATCAATAAATTTAACACATCATAACAATAGGACCAAAGACAAAAACCACATGTTATTCTCAATAGATGCAGAAAAAGCCTTTGTAAAGTCGAACACACATTCAAGGTCAAAACCCACAGAAAACTGGAATAGATGGACTTTATCTCAATCTGGTAAAAGTCACCCATGAAAAACCAACAACCAACATCATACTAAGTTATCAAAATCTGAAAGCTTTCTCTGTAAAATCAGGAACAAGACAAACATATTCCCTGTCACCACTAAAACTAGACCTACGTCTATCACCATGCACTAAACTAAAATCAAAATGGATCAGAGATCTAAATATTAAAACAGAAACACTAACTCTGCTGGAAGAGAGAGTAAGTAGAACTCTTGAAGACACTGTTGTAGCTAAAGACTTCATGAGCAAAACCTTGACTACATGGGAAATACTACAAGGAATCAACAAGTGGGACATCATCTTATTAAAACACTGTTGCACTGTAAAAGAAATCAACTAAGTGAAAAGTCAACTGACAGAGTGGGAAAATCTTAGCCAGTTGTTCTTTAGATAAAGGACTAATATCTAGGACATGTAAAGGATTGAAAAAATCAGACACCCCCTGAATTTAAAACCCAGGTCAAGAATGGGCATCTACAATGAATAGATACTTCTCAGCAGAAGAAATACAAGAGCAAATAAATATATAAAAAATGTTCAGCACCACTGATCATTTGAGAGTTGCAAGCTAAAACAACAGTGAGATTCTGTCTCACTCCAGAAAGAATGGCTATTATCAGCAAATCAACCAACAACAAATGCTGGTGGAGTTTTGGAGGAAAAGGAACACTTTTCCACTTTTGGTGGGAGTGTAGTAAAACAGTGTGGGGATTTCTCAAAAGTCTAGAACTGGAAGTTCTATTTGACTCAGGTATTCCCCTTCTGGGGTATCTCCCTTAAAGAATTAGAAGCATAGTGATAAACTCATGTTTATAACATGTAGCTAAATCATGTGAACATCCCAAATGGCCATCATCTGGCAAATGGATAAAAAGATGTGATTATCTTTGTATGATGGAGTACCACTCAGCTATAAAGAAGGATAAACTTAGACATTTATAGCTAAATGGATTCACCTTTACACCATAGTCTTAAGTGAAATAAGTTGGACACACTTGTAAATATTGTATTGTTTCTCTTGTGTGAGAAAATGAAAGTGTAAATAAAACCAAAATACATAATATCATGAAACAGGAAGTAATTGTTCAAAAGGAAGGGGGAATTGGTGGGGGGGAGGGAAAAATGAGAAAAAAAGCATAAAACGGAAAGAAATAAAATTTTGTAAATAAGTAGAAGTGAGGTCGAGGAGAGGAGAGAGGAAGGGGAAAAGGCACTGAGGTGCATCATGTACAGGACCAAATTCCCTGTGTTGAATGTGGTCAGCGTGTTATCTAAATTGTACCGATAAACAACAACAAAAACAAAGACACAGGCCTATAACAATGGTGGCTATTGATTAGTGCTAAACAGATATGAGTTTGTTTACCTTTGTTTTATGGTAAACTTTGTTTTTCACACACAAGCATGCAAACACACAGATGTTATTTAACTACCTCCATTTAAATAATTCTCTGGCTAAGTGAGTTTTAATGGTCATACTGGTTCTGTACAAGACCAAGCTCAGTAATCTCTCTCTGTGTGGCATTAATTGTAAAACTACAAAATTCATTTACTATTATTTACTATAAATTTGCTTATCACAAATGCAATTAATATTTGTATTTTTTATTTTGAAGAGTATAATAAAACCACATTGGCATTATATTAATTTATACTTTCCTTACTTAAAAGAACTTGTATCTCTTTATCTCAGAATCTAGCCATCCATAAAGGCTAGAATTAGAATGGTTTTTCTGCAAAAAGAAACAATTTAAAAGTCATAATTATTTAAAACAACAAATTTTATTTCATTGTTACACCCCATTTACTATGTGAGATGTTCAGTAGTGTCATCTCAAAACTTATGTCTGTTTGGAACCTAAGAATATAAATTTACTTGAAAAATATGTTCTTTGCATTGGTAATTAAGGATAGAGAGAAAAACATATCGAATTGGGGTGCATCCTAAATCCAGTGAGAGCATCCTTAGTAGACATAAAATGTTTGCAAAGGAAAGGGAACGATGTGATCACGGAAATAGAGATTTCAGTAAGCTATCTGTAACCCCCAAACTGACCAGAAACTGGAAGAGACAAGGAAGAATTCTCTGCTAGAGTTATTAGAGGGAATACGTCCCTGCTAGTATTTTTATTTGGACGTGAAACCTCTGAGAGAATGATTTCTAATGGTCACACCATGCATTTTGCAGTTACTGGTTAATAGCAGCCCTGAGAATGAATATGTATATAATCTTCCATCCAGGATAGAAGCTGATCACTATGTCGATGACAATCTGGGGAACATTTTAAAAAGCACAAACTCTTAAAATGTTCTGCTCAGGAGAAATGCCTGTAACTGGTCCTTCTGCTTGGATGTTCAAACCAACTGTTACGTTCACTCCTACTCTTAAGGAATGCGGAAGGCAGATCTCACTGGTGTAGGGAGGAGGAAACCAGAACACCGATGAGTATCACTTCTGACGACCACACACAGTTTCACAAATGTCCTGAAGAAGTTTTTGCCTTTATATTTTGAAAATTAATTTTGTAAGTTCTGATAAATCCGAAAGTTTCATCACGATCTAAGTAGCGACAAACGTAAACGCCAGGGAGGAGGTGTAAGCAGTGCTCATCCCGAACCTCCAGCTTGGTTTCCTGTTTCCTTTCAGAAAACGGTTTACCAGTCACAAAAATTTTTTGGTTTTGGATTTTAAAATAGAAGCGCGCAGTATGATAAGACCATGTGTGAAAAGCTCAAATTATCCATCATCAGCTATCACTGTCATCCACATTCATAGATACTGCTTTGAAAAATTTACCGCACCGAATAAAGAATCAAATAGGAATTGGAAGCTAGCTATAAATATGATGGAAACACTTCCTACTCACACTTTTGGTCCACGGTTACATCGAAGAGTATCCATGACTTAAAAACGTTTTGCTGTGTAGTATGGATCATGCAATTCATAGACCAGTAAGTAATCACTTGATGGATGCACAGCAAATTTCTTGAACAAGCCAACACATGGCAAAGGTGAATCAGCTGTCACTGTAATGAAGGAAAAGGGAAATCGTTAATGCATACAGTGATTTCCTGTGTGAGAGACAAATCACATACAGGGAACGTTTTACTGTAAATGATGATTGACATTAGGCTTTCACAACAAGGGAACACATCCTCGCCGTATATATAGCTTTTTTTAACTACTGAAGCAAGAGTTTTTATTTTTTTATTTTTTATTTTTTGGTGGTAATGGGTAAAGGGCCCAGGGCCTTCACACTGAAATACATTGTACAGCTTTTTAAATTTTTATTTTGAGACGCGGGCCAGGTGTGGTGGTTCAGGTCTGTAATCCCAGCACTTGGGAGGGTGAGGCAGGAAGATTATTGTGAGTTTGAGGCCAGCCTGGGCTACAAAGTGAGCTCAAGTCCAGCCTGAACTGCATGGTGAGACCCTGTCTAGACATGGTTTTGCTAAATTGCCCAGACTAGGCTGAATTTGTGATCCTCTTGCCTCAGGCTCACAATTCCAGCTGAGTGCTGGAATTGTAGGACTGTGCCTCCATGTCCAGCTCCATTGAAAAAAAATAAATGAACAAAACAGAAGCTCAGATTATGAAGACTCAGAATCTCAGGATATTCTCAGTCACAGGCTCTTGTTCGTGCCTCAGTTTCTTGCTTTGAGCCTCCCATACACTCTAAGCTCATTTCTGGAATTTTTCCTTCTCAGGTTAGGAGTTATACATTTCAAAACAATGGAAAATCTTTGGGTTTATTCAGACATGTTAGTCCACAGGGTGCTACACAGCAAAAGAATTTTCTATAGCATCTTGTCTTGATCCGTAATTTAAATCCTCATGCTCCTAAAAAGGAGTATTTTTGTTTCAATTTTTAAACAGAATCATTTAAAATTTCTTCTTATTAATTTCTCCCCATTACAATGTAATCTCAGTTACAATTATTGCCTGACACTCTCCAGTATTTGCATTTAATTGAGTTTTATTTCAAATAATTACAATTATTCTTGTATGGGGTATTTTCCTAGGAGTTGGACCAGTAGGTTTTACCCTATTGTTTCATTATTCTTTCTTTTTTATTTTAAAGAGAAAAAGAAAACAAAATAACAACAACAAAAAACATAAAAACAAAACAAGAACAATAAAAATGATAATTTCAAAACAAGATGATAGGAATTCACAATGGTTATTATATTACATACTGTTATCTTCAGTGAAGTTGCCCAGTTTACCAGATGTAAGAAGGCAAGATTGATCGAACCAGTAAAGAGAATAAAAAATAACCAAAATTTATAAATGGTACGGAGAATCTGAACAACTAATTTGAACATAAAAATATGTAATGTAACAACATTTTTTGAATTCCTACCATGATTCCTTTTTATGCTGTTTGCTTTTGCTCATCTCAGAAGTCTCCAGAGAGGGAGTTATGTAAAATTTTGCCTACTCAGCCATCTTATATTCAAAACCCTTAAAGATTTTATATTGTATTTTAAGATTTTAAAATAATTTTAAGGTTAGTTTTTATGTGCCCATGTCAGCACGTGTAAAGTGAAAATTTTCCATTAAGAATTGTTAAAGATGTCAAACATTAAGAAACAGAGGGAGCTTGCAGAGTGGAACCAATTTATAATTCACCAGGTGGTTGTCTCATCAGTCTAGCCCTTATCTGATTTCCTGAATGTGCATGTGGTAAGGACCTAATTAAGCCTCACAATATGAAGAGAAGCAGCACAGATCTTTACTCCACCGAGCTTATCTACACTGCTTCTATTCTGTGTCCTGCTTCCATTTTAAATGCCTCATGGATTGACCTTTAATTATTTTTTGTGGAAAATCTGTGTATAATCTGAAGGTTAAAACACTATTACTTTCTCCTATCCACAGTACTAAATTAAATTTTAACTTACTTCTTTATTTCATTGAGTCAGCCATAGAATTACAACCATTAGTAAAAGATATCGAAAATAAAATGGGGCCAAGAGGATACAACTGTAATGAGCCGATCACTGAATTTTTATATTGGTTTACAGTGGCCCCTGGACCAAAGAGAAAGACCTGGGAGTAGATTAGAAGTACTGTAGAGATAGGTTATCTAGGTGTCAGAAGAAGCGAGCACCAGGGTAGGGCAATGGCAGCGTGGAGTCATATATAAGGGACAACGAACAGGGAAGAAGTGAGCAAGGCAGAGAAAACAGCAGAGGAGAGAAGTTCAAAGCAAACTGTGCTGATGTCCCGGACCAGACATGGCTGCAAGACAAACTAGTGCTTTTAGCCTTAGTGAGAATCTAAATCTCACTAAATCTAAGAGTTCTGAGGCAAGACGTGGTATGCATACAGTTTCTTTTTAAATTTCTTCTTTTAGCTGATGTAAATAAAACAAGACAGTGGAAGGGGTGAGTGGGAAGACAATGTCCAGTGAGGGGCACTGCTACCATTTGACAAAATTTACAAAGGCTGAGGCTGGAGAAGTCGTGTTGGAGAAGAGCAGGGAAAAATTAGATTCTGACTGAGATTTTCCAAAATGTTATACAAATTTTCTAACAGATTTGATGTCAGATGTGAGAAAAAGTGAAACATGACTGTGATAACATTTGTGAAGAAACTGAAAGAAAGGAACTGGCACTTAGTGCAGTGGGCAAAGGCTGTGAGGGGCGTGCGAGTGTGTGGAAATAAAGACTTCCATTTTACACAGGTTATGTCTGCAACGCAGTTGTAGAGACTGAACCTGCAGTTGGATTTACTCCTTAGGGAGGAGTTTTGGGACAGAGACGGTAAATTTGGAATCTACAGGGTATGAAGAGCATTTAACACAAGGAGATAGGATGAGAGATGTGTCCTCTTTTTAAAGGCACTTCCGGAGTTCTGGGAAGATAGCCACCAGGTGAGCGGCAGAGGGAATCTCTCCCAGAGACCAATCCTTTGCCCGCGGGTGCCTGGTCCGTGGATGCAAAATTCCAATTGATTGGGTTGTTCCCCGCAGCCTGAGCATTAAAGGGCCGGCTGGACAAGCCGCGTGGTGAGAAGTGGGCAGATCCTGAGAGCTGGGTGCCCGAGGGATCGGCGCTGCGCTTGGGCTGCAGCTCGGCTCAATCCGCGCACAGCCGAGAGAGCGATTGCGGCGGGACGGACGCTTCCAGCTCCTGAACCCAATTGGCTCGGAGGCGGCTGTAACCAGGATTTGTTGGAGACGGCGGAGCAGAGTAAACTTAGAGAACACGCTACTGGGACAGATTGCGCCAATCTGGGCAGCGTTCCGGGATCCCGCTCAGAGCCCCGCCCCCGCAGCCGGCGCCCCTCGAACTGTGGTAGCTGCGGTCAGCAGGATTTCTGAGTGGGGAAAAAGCTCGATCCAGGGAGATACATCTGAATGGCATTCCGGTCTGCACAATCCCAGGGTGAGTTGATTGGGCGCCCTGACCAGTTTTTCCTGAGTCAGGAAGAAGCTCTGCCCAGCGAGTGACATCAAAGCAGCTTTAAGGACTGCGGGATCTCCCGGATAGGAAGAGCTGGCTAGGAGCCCCTAGGGGATTTGTGAGGGGGGAAGGAGCTCCACCCAGGGAGGAACACCTGAGTGGCCTGTCTGCAAGATGCCTGGGGCGGCGACCTGTTATTCCGCCCCAGCCAGGGCTCGGGGTAGGGAGTAGAAGCAGAAATCTCAGCAGACAGCTTAAGGGACATTCTCCCAAAGAGAAGGAATCATTGGAGCAGCCTCTGCAGCAGACCTTTGCCTGCTGAACTGCCTGGGGAATTTATAGCTCCACATTTTGAATCTGATACCCAAAAATGGGAAAACAGAGGAACAAAACGCAGTC
>PVLD010023248.1:0-27777 GCA_004027595.1 Dinomys branickii | reverse complement strand
CAAAGCAAAAGGCATATAATAGCAAATAGAGAGATATTTTGCAAAATGGAAGAAGGCCAAGAGATAGAGGGGAGGGAGGGTGAAGGGTGTGAAAAGACTTGAGACGTGTTCTGTGCACATATCCACTTCCCACGAAGAATGTGATTGCTATGTACTACAAATGTGGGCTAGGAAAAAATTTGAAAAAATGTAGATATTTTCAACACAACCCATTTAATGGATTTGAGGGGGTGTTTTAGTCCAGTGCCTCATGTACTGCACAGCATGCGAGGCACCCCTGGAACCCTGATGTAGTTAGCCACCCGGAACAATGCATGAGAGGAACAGCTCTCAAGTGTTCTCCGTAACTTGTCCTGTAACAGGAAGTGTAAGGAACTCAGGAGAATCATAATTTTCAGGATTTTTTAAAGCTTCCATGGTAAGCTTAGAGAGATAGTATCACACCTGATATTCATGCACAGTGTCATTTACTGACAGCAAAGAAATAGGCACTCAACACCACTGATGTGATTATAAATAAGAGGAAAGGAGAAATTCGAATAGTAGAATTTTCACAAGGGTCCCTAATGATATGGGCTCTGACCGTGAACTTCTTTTGGGACACATAATTTATCTGATATCATTGTTGAATTTGAAGATGGGTTACACGTTTTTCCTTTATGGAAAGACAGGGTATCAAATCCAGTGACCTTTTCTTTGATGACAAATAGCTTTCGGCAGCCACTGGTAGATTGTTTAAAAAAAAATAAACACATTTAATCTGACCCTTCAAGGTAAAGAGTGAGAAAGTAACTGCTTCTCTGAAGAGATTCATGTGTTGAAAGGCATTTTTAAAACCATTTCCATCCCTATGTGATTTTTCTTTTGCCAATATATTTGGTGTAGCAACTATAATAGCATTCACATATGCAAGCCTAAACAGAAGCCTCAAGAATGCTTCCAAGTCTTCCACATGGAATTTTCATTGGCTTTTGGACCCATTTATTCAAAGACATAGAAATGAAATATCTTCCAATTAGTTTGCAAGAGTAACAGCCTGACATAAGAAGATGGAAATTCACTAGCCCAATTTCAGCAAAAGCTTTTTGCATCATTTGTGGATGGCATTGATAAATGAGAATCGTTATTGAAAAAACAAGTCACCAATGGCACTGGCCTTGCTTTGTGAGGAATTCTTTTCCACTCCGACACCCCTCAAAACTAACCATGTAAAACGTAAAAACCAAACTCAGAATGTCAATATCTTGCTTAAAATTTCATAATCAATGAAGCACATTTGTTATTAGTACCTACTATAAAATATTATTAATAGTGCAAGAGATGCAAACAATTTTATAATACAGGCACTTTAGGGTATCATCTCTGACATCTTTATCTCAAACCTTTGAATTTTCTATTTTTGCGTATGTGGCATATGTATATTACATGCTTTTCTCATATATAATATGGATACAAATTTAGGATGTGTAAGTTTATATATGTGAATCAGAAATAACAAAAACCTTAAGATTTTCATCCCATCTGACTTTGAAATGGGGAAAGGACAGGTGTGGTTTCATTTTCAAACATTTTTAATTCTGAATGTACTGATATATGATTACAGCTCGTTGAAGGGAGCGGGTGCAGGAACTTAACACATCTCAATTCCTTTCACCTCTTCCCTTCCTTCCACTATCTCTTGGTCTCCTTTCTTTTTGCAAATGATCTCCATTTCCTGTTATCTATCTTTTATTTTGCTCTTTATTTTTACTTTGGGTTTCTCATATAGAAGAAATCATATGACATTTAAGCTTGTGTGTCTGATTTATTTCAGTGAGCATTACGGTCTCAAGGAGCATCCACCTTCCTACAAATAACTCAAACTTATCCTTCTTTATGGCATATTAGTACTCCAGTGTATAAATACCACACTGTCTTTACACGTGTATCTGTTGATGAGCACACAGGCTGCTTCTAAGATTTAGCTTTTATGAGCTGAGCTTGAAAGGACAACGCCTGTCCCAGTGAATCCAGTGTTCCATAATTCATAATGATAGTTATGTCATTATGGTGAGATCAAATTTCTTTAACCCCATCCTGATGCTCATTCAGAATTTCGTGGGCTTGGGGTTACAGGAAAGGGGAAGATGCTGTTCTGACCACCGTAGAACTGGTGCAGAAACTCACTTCCCTGCAGCGTGGGCTGCAGCATTGGAGCTGGGTTTGAGGAGAGTGACAAGCAGGCCTAGTCCCAGGTGGAGATGCTGGGACCATGGCAGGCATCACCGCCGGGTCTTCTGCCCATAGTCCCTTCCACGATGCGTCCTTCCAGCTAGAATCCGCACTGCTTTCAGTAAGGTCCCAGTGGTTAGCAGTGTAGGACCGGAGCTGAGGGGCTGAGGGGCCAAGGCCAAGGGGCCAGGCTGCGCAGCTCAAGCAGCTGAAGCAGCAGGGTGAAAGGGGCCAAGGGTGCAGTGCCAGCCCATGGTCCACAGCCTGTGAGCTCCCTGGACGGTTGCTGGTGCAGTCCACCCTGGAGGCTGAAGAAAATGGAGACCTAGAGACTAATGTCCAAAAGCAAGGCAGCAAGGGCCTCGGCCACTGAGCCAGCCATGGAGCTCAAATGGTCAGACTTGCTCCTCTGGTTACTTCCATCCAGACTGCAAGCCTATTGATTGATGCCCCCACATCTAGGGTGGGACTTCCTCCTCAGTTTGCTGGCCTACATGTCAGTCATCCACAGACACACCCAGAACCCTGCTTATCTTCTAGGCATATCTAACTCAGGTCGAATGGAGTATGAAGAGAAACAGCTGCCTGTGTGCGCACCCCACCTGTTAGACTAGGACAGCTGGGACAGGGTAGAAGGAAGCTTATGTGCAACCACAAAGGTCCTTTACCCAAAGTGGCCAGAGGTGAAAGCCTAGAACCAAGAAGAGGGAAGACTCATGGTCAACAGAAAGAGGATATGGACAACGAACATGGCTAGAGCTCTGCCGGATGGAGGTGAAGCAGAAGCATCCGCTGCAAGACCGTGTCCATGAACGTGCAAACTCCCACTGACCTGTGCACCTTTGTGACCATTACACAGTGTTTGTGGGCCATGGGCAACAATTTGTGTCTCTACAGCCGTGTGACAAATACTGCACGTAGTGTCGGGTGCTGTGCCATCCTGCACAGCTTCTCCCTGCAGCATAGCTGTTCCTGGTCTTCACTGCCCTATGGAATAGTGAGTTGTATGAGGCAGATAGTTTCTTCAGGTTTGCAACAACATGGTGTCTATGATGGGTGGAGAGGAAGAGGTCTGTGAGGGCACAGGAAACCTAGGAACCCAAAACCACCACCCACTACTACTACCACAAGCTGTGACCAGTGCTTGCACATCAGTTGACTGACTCTAAGGCAGAGTGGCACATGGCAGAGGGCAAACATTCATAGCAGCAGAAGACAGCAGAAGCAACAAGAGCAAAAGAGAGCAGCGACAGCAAGCAGCCTCTTTCCCTCCCTTACACTGTATGCAAATTATCTGCCCCAGGGCAGGTATGGAACTCACATTCATAATTCCAACACTGGGCATGGGTCAATCATAAACTCCAGAAGCCCACCCCATGACCTCGTGAGGCTTTAGAGGGACATCCGGACACAGACCACAACACCACCCATCATGTTTGGAAAGGAAACAATGGCACAGCAAGAAGTTCTAGGGTCTTGCTTATTTCTAACTTCACTGTGCCTTCTGCTCCAGCCAAACAGTGTAGAGGGCTTATACTAAAAGTCACTCAGGATGTTTGAGGAAGGGTTCTATTTTCACAGTATAAAGCAGTGGGAAGACTACATGAAGAGCCTTAGGGAGGGAGGAAGAGAGGGAGAGGAGTTTGCCCAGCTAACCAGCCAACAGAACCATGCTGATCATGTCTGCACCCTCTGTGCGCCTGCTGCAGACAGGAGATTTTGACTGAGAAGGTCCACGAACTGCTAACACCAGGGTTCGTGTTCAGGCCCCCCCGCCACCATGTGTGCCGTGAGCCACCTGAGGTGCTAGAGCAGGCAGTCCACAAGCTGCTTGCACTGCAGTTTGTATCTGGGCTTTACACATGCCCTCGCCTCCTGAAGGTCACAGAAACAGGTGGTCTGTGATCACCATCAGAGTGGCCCATGTCTGGCTCCTGTGCATGGCCTGAGCTGCCTGGAGATACCCAGAATCAAGTGGTCCACATACTGTTGACCTTTTGATTCATGTCTGGGCTCTGCCTGCACCCTGAACTGCCTGGTGACACAGGACCACTGATCAGTGATTATGCCACCAGTGCAGCCTGCTTCTGGGTCTTATTCATGCCCTGAGCTGAGAAGGGACACTGGATCAGACAGTCTGACATCACAGTTTGTGTCTGAGACCTGGAAGAACTAGGGTACACTTCACCATTTACCAGAAGACCTCAGACTTAACAGTGCATCTCTGCAGAAACTGAGGGGCAGCCTGACACAAGGAAAACTAGGGACAATACCGACCTTTACTGAGCTGCCAGAGAAGAGGGAGACTGTGCATTCTGCCTTTGGCATCAAACATGACAAGGCAAAGGACTAAAATGCAATCTCAGACTTCCACCCCATTCAGAACAAGCCCAGGAGACATCAACATAGGAGAACTTGGTAAACACACACCTGAAACTCCTGGATTGATTGCAATGGAAGTAAAGAAACAACTCCATCAGACCATAGAAGACATTATATCTGAAATAATCTCTCAGGCAAACAGTAAATGACAATAATAATGAAAGAATTGCTCAGCACTTCTAAAAAAGAAATATATAACAAAATAGATGAGCATAGGCAACTCGTGGAATTGTTAAAGGAACAATATAGGAATGAACTAGAATGCATGACACAGATTCAAAGAGATTTCCAGGAAATCCAACTTCCACTGAAAGCTCACAGAACTGCTTGAATGAAGCCAAAGATAGAATTTCAGATCTTGAAGACAGCATGGCAGGCTGGTGATGATGAAAGAAAGGGTCTCTTAAAATCAACAAGGAACCAGGAAAACTCAACTCAACAGCTGCAAGGTGAGGCAAAGAGAAATAATGTAGGGCTAATAGAAGTCAATTAAATAGCAGAAGGCAACACAAAAGACATGAAAAGAATATTTGCAGAAATAATAGCGGAAAGTTTCCCAAGCATGGAATTAGAAAATGATATACATGTAAATGAGGCATATAGAACTTCAACTAGTCATAACCATAATAAAACTACACCCAGACATATAATAATCAAGATCCCAGATCTCCAGCAAAAGAATAGAATATGAAAATCTGCTAGAGAAAACAAACACATAAAGGAAAACCCATCAGAATCACAGCATAATTCTCAACACAAACCATCCAATCTAGAAGAGCTTGGAGTGAAGTATTACAGGTCCCGAGACAAAACAGTTTCCAACCAAGATTGATGTATCCTGCCAAAGTATCCTTCAAATTTAACAGAGAAATAAAATATTTCCATGACAAAGAGCAACTGAAGAACTTCATGAGTGCCAAACCAACCTTACAAAGAATATTAAAAGATATTCTAGACAGAAAAAAACGTGACCACAATTTCAAGTACAACAGTAGAAAGGAACCCTCAAGCAGAGCAAGCAATCAAACAGGTAGAAAAAAGTAGGAACTAACAGCAAGTAAATAACATGACAATGATAAGCCACTATATAGCAGTTATAACCATTAATATAAATGGCCTCAATTCACCAGTCAAAAGAAACAGACTGGCAGAGTGGATTGAGAAACAAAATCCCACAATATGCTGTATATAGGAAACACATTTTACTCAAAAAGAAATGCATAGACTGGAAGTTGAAGGATGGACAACAATTTTCAATGCAACAGGAACCCAGAAAAAAGCATATGTAGCTATTATGTTAGCAGACAATGTAAACTTCAAACCTAGAACAATCAAAAGAGATGAAGGTCACTACATACTTGTTAGGGGAAAACTGCAAGAGGAAGAGATACCAATCGTAAACATGTATGCACCAAATACCAGAACCCCAAACTATGTAAGGCCAATCTTAACAGACATGAAAAACCAAATAACGCTATTGTAACAGGGGACCTAAACACCCCTTTGACATAAAGAGATAGGTCAACTAGGCAAAAAATCAGCAACGAAATAACAGATCTGAACCAAATCTGCAAACAAATGTACTTAGTAGATGTATACAGAGTGTTCCACCCTACAACATCAGAATACACATTTCTCTCAGCTGCACATGGGACTTTCTCTAAAATAGAACACACTCTAGCCCATAGAGCATACCTACCTAAATGCAAAAGAATTGAAATTATCCCGTGCATATGATCTGACAACAGTGCATTGAAATTGGAAATTAATGACAAAAGGAACTCCAAACACTCCATGAACACTTGGAAATTAAATAACAGCCTCCTGACAACCAATGGGTCACAGAAGAAATTTTAAAATACCTAAAAACAAATGAAAATGTACATGCAACTCACTGGGACCTGTGGGATGCAATGAAAGCAGTCCTCAGAGGGAAATTTATAGCAGTGAGCTCACACATGAGGAAAACAGACAGCAAACAAATAAATAGCCTACTGTTGCGCCTCAAACTTGTAGAAAAAGAACAAATCAAGCCCAAAGCCCAAAGAATAGAGGAGATTACAAAGATCAGGGCAGAAATTAATGCAATTGAGATGAAGAAAACACTACAAAAAATAAATGAATCAAGGAATTTGTTCTTTGAAAGAATAAATAAAATTGATGAATCCCTAGCCAACCTTATCAAAAAAAGAAAGAAAAAAGCTCAAATTCATGCAATAAGAAATGAAAAGGATGAAATCACCACAGATCCTACAGAAATTCAAAAGATCATTAAAACCTACTTTGAAAATCTTTACTCCAATAGGACAGAAAATTCAGAAGAAATGGACAGATTCCTAGACATGTATGAATTACCAAAGTTGAATCAAGAAGATATAAAAATCCTGAACAACCCAATATCAATTAATGAGATTGAAACTATAATTTAAAACTTACTGACAAAGAAAAGCCCAGACCCTGATGGATTCACAGCAGAATTTTACAAGAAATTAAGAGAAGATTTAATACCAACACTCTTCAAATTCTCAATTAAATTGAAAAGGAAGCAATTCTCCCTAACTCATTTCTAGAGCCAAGTATACTGATAGCAAAACCAGAGAAAGACCCAACCAAGAAAGAGAACTACAGACCAATATCCCTAATGAATATAGATGCAAAGATACTCAATAAAATACTAGTAAATAGAATGCAGCTAATCATCAAGAAAACCATATACCATGACCAAGTTGGATTCATTCGAGGACTGCGAGGATGGTTCAATATTTGCAAATAAATTAATGTTATACACCATATCAATAGAGCCAAAAATAAAAACCACATGATCATCTCAGATGCAGAAAAAGCTCTTGTCAAAGCCCAACACATATTCATCATAAAAACCTTGCAGAAAATAAGAATAGATGATCTTTACCTCAATCTGATCAAAGCCATCTATGACAAATCAACAGAGTGGAGTGTGGTGGCACACACCTGTAATTCCATAACTCAGGAGGCTGAGGCAGGAGGATCACTGTGAGTTTGAGGCCAGCCTGGACTAAGTGAGCTCAAGGCCAACGTGAACTGCATAGAGAGACCCTGTCTCAAAAAAAAAAAAAAAACAAAGAGAGAAAAAACCAACAGCCAACATCATACTAAATGGACAAAAACTGAAAGCTTTCACTTTAAAATCAGGAACAAGACGAGGATGTCCACTGTCACCACTCCTGTTCAACATAGTTCTGGAAGCCATAGCCAGAGCAATTAGACAAGAGAGAAATAAAAGGAATAAGGATAGGAAAGGAAGAACTAAAACTATCACTATTTGCAGATTACATGATACTTTACATGGAACACTCCAAAAACTCTGCAAGAAGACTCCTTGAATTTATCAACAAATTCAGCAGTGTAGCTGGATACAAAGTCAACACCCAAAATTCAATAGCATTCCTAGGCACAAACAACAAACAGACTGACAGAGAAATTAAGGAAACCATACTTTTCACAATAGCACCCAAGAAACTGAAATATTTAGGAATCAATCTAACAAAAGAAGGAAAAGATCTATTCAATGAAAATTACAGTACTCTGAAAAAAGAGATTGAAGAGGATTTCAATAAATGAAAAACATTCCTTGCTCATGGATAGGAAGAACCAACACTGTGAAAATGGCCATACTACCAAAACTGTTGTACAGATTTAAACCAATTCCCATTAAACTACCGTTAACATACCTCACAGATCTAGAGAAAACATTCCTTAAATTCACCTGGATCCAGAAGAGACCCAGAATACCAAAAGCAATCCTAGGCAACAAGGACAAGTCAGGTGGAATTACAATCCCTGACCTGAAATTACACTACAAAGCTACTGTAATAAAATCAACATAGTACTGGCTAAAAAAATAGACCAGAAGATCAATGGAACAGACTGGAAGACACAGACACAACCACAAACACACTCAGCCACCTAATCTTTGATAAAGGGGCCAAACAAACTCGCTGGTGCTGGAAAACTTGGTTTGCCACCTGCCAAAGACTGAAAATAGACCCAAGTCTGTCACCATGCACCAAACTCAAGTCAAAATGGATCACAGATCTCAATATTAAAACAGAAACACTAAATTTACTGGAAGAGAAAGTAGGTTAAAAACCTCAAAGACATAGGGATAGGCGAAGAGTTCATGAACAAAAACCAAATCACATGGGAAATACTTCAAAGAATCAACAACTGGGATCTCATCCTACTGAAAAGTGTCTGCACAACTAAAAAAATCACCAGCAGAGTAAAAAGAAAACCCACAAATTGGGAAAAAAATTTAGCTGTCTCTTGGACAAAGGTCTCCTATCTAGAACATATAAAGAATTAAAAAACATCAGCCCCCCAAAATTCAAAGACCCAATCCAGAAAAGGGCATCTGAGATGAATACACACTTCTCAGATAAAGAAATACAAATGGCAAACAAATACATGAGAAAATGTTCAACATCATTAATCATTCAAGAAATGCAAATTAAAACAACATTGAGATTTCATCTCACCCCAGTAAGAATGGCTAGCATTAAGAAATCAACCAATAACAAATGCTGGTGAGGCTGTGGAGAAATAGGAACTCTTCTCCACTGCTGGTGGGAATGCAGACTGGTGAAACCACTGTGGAAATCAGTTTGGAGATTCCTCAGCAAAGTAGGTCTAGAGGTCCTGTTCAACCCAGCTATTCTTCTGGGTATTTTCCCAAAAGATCTGGAAACAGCATATCACAGTTATGTATGTGCTCCCATGTTTATAGAAGTGCAGTTTGTCATAGCTAAATTGGGCAAGCACCCCAAGTGTCCATCCACTGAGGAATGCATAAAAAAATTGTGGTATTTTTATGGAATATTACTTAGCTATAAAGAAAGACAAACTGAAGGCTTTTACAGGTAAATGGTTACAACTAGAGACCATACTCATTAGTGAAATAAATCAGATGTGCATGTGTAAGCAATGTATTGTCCCACTGTATAAGAACCTGAAAGAGTGAATAAAAATTAAGAGGTATGATAAACATTGTGAAATGAGAGGAACCTGTTCAAAAGTAAAGAGCAACTGGGATAAGGGAAAAGAGAAAAGAAAGAAGGGGAAACTATGTACATATGTATACAAAGGATAGCTAACATAGTTGTACTAGTGACTTCCATTGCTTTACTGAAAGGATCAGTGAATGATTAATTATTTTATCAATATTGCATGTCTCTATTTGTTTTCCTGAGAAACCACTTTGAAGATATTAATATGTAATGCAGCAACCATTGTTAATTTCCTACTACTTTGTAATTCAGTATTGCTTGTATTATGCTATTTTGTAAACAGATGTCTGTTTGTTAATATGCTTTCCTTCTTTTATTTTTAAAATAAATTTTTAAAAAAGAACCATACTGATCATTAATAAGGAAGCATATCAACCTCACATATAACACTTAGGGTTTCAAGTCTCTCTCCACGGGGTCACCCCTACTGCCCCTGGGTCTAGAATTCCCAGCCAGTACCTTCCCACATGTCCAAGTCTTTTATTTCCTTGGAGAAAAGTCCCTGAAGACTTTTATTTCCTTGGACTTTCTTATGCTACACCTGCAAATGAGTTCCATGTTCAACCTCATCATTACCACCTGTGGAAGATCGTAAAGTTCACCTTTGCAGCCCTGCACCTTGGATCCACTGATTCTCTGGCAGGTGATTCTCACAAATATTAAAGTTTGAGAAGTTCAGTTTTATTCATCTGAAAAGCATGCATTAAGCACTCTTGTCTGCCCTAATGAGTCCTAGATTTTCTTTTCTTTCTAGATGTACTCGCTTTGCATAATAGTTTCCTTGCAGTGTCCCTACTCTGCTGTAATGTTACGGCAAAAAAAATTGGGCAGAATTCCGCAGGAAATCAAAGACACTATTAGAACAAACAAGAATTTATTATTTGATTTTAGACCAGTCACCATACACCCCCCAAGCAGATCAGGGAGGTAGGGTGCTTAACTGCCTTTGTTCCCACCTTATATACATTTTTAGTTTCCATGGTAACAGATTGGACTGTTTTAGTCCTGGCCACAATTGTTTTCCTTGTGTCACGTGAAGGGATCAGGCCCCAGCCACAATGATATATATTTTCTATACTTGTTCTATATGTCTCCCTTTAGATAACCATACATTTCCTTTTTGGTTACAATGTTTATCTAGGGCCAGAAAAGGGATGAAACAACCCAGGCAAGGTTTGTCTTCGGGGGAAGCATTCCAGGGCAAAGTCAAGACTGCAAAGTTCACTCTTTACAACCCCTCCGGGATGTTTCTCAAGACACATTTTGAGGTTTGCAGTAAGACTAGAATTATTCTATCTTAAAATGATATGCTAAAAGTCACTGTCCCTTACAGTAAGCCTGCTGGGAACAATGTCTTAGGTTTCTCTGTATCATCATTGCCAGGTACAAAGAAGTTTCCCAGTACACATTTTTTTTTTTTTTTTTGGTACAAGAAATCAAACTTAGGATCCTGCACTTGCCAGGCAGGTGCTGTGCCACTGAGCTACATCCCTGGCCCCTAACACATTTTTTATTAAATGAACACTCGAATTAATGTTTCTATTTCCCCCTGAGAAGTTGTAGTTTTGGACCTGAAGTATTTGTTGAAGTGTCTAACACTGGAAGCCTGGCATAGGTCCCGGGGTTGAGGCAAGGAGCAGATGTGATGTGGTCACAAGAGGACCATCACCTCCATGGCCTTCAGAGCTGACTTGCATGTTATAGCCAAGGGGAATGTTAGCTTTTCCGAGGACTGCATGTGAGGTATGATACTTCGTATCATAAACGTCTCAATTTTAAAATGTACTACATCAAAAGATGCATTGCTATGAGTCCCCTTCACAATCCTCCCCCTGATTTTAAACACATTCATCCCATCATCCTTGCCACTTCCTGCAGCAGCTCTGGAGTCCTCTTTCCTAAGTGGCTTTAGGAATTCTAATCAAAAATTCAGCGACTGTTGCTGCGTAGAACTATCCCACAGAAAGGCAGCTCATAAAATGAGGATGCTGTGTCCTCATCCACTGAACCTGACACTGTGACTTCTGGCTCTTCTCCAGGGTCAAAATGACCATGAAAGGAAAATGTTTTGAAACAATTCAGGACTTAGAGGCAGCCAAGACAGCACAGCTAAAAACACTGAGGAAGGAGGACTCCAGAGCTTCTGCAGGAAATAGCAAGCACAATGGAATAAGTGTGCTTAAAGCCAGGGGGAGGATTTTGAAGGAATACATGATGAAGTGTCTTTTACTACTGTATATCTTTTATTTAGACTTTCATTGTGCATTCTGATCACATCTTGTAAGTCTATTTTTATTGAATTACCAACTAAAGACCTTAAATATTTTTTTCCATGCTAATTCTTCCCTTCCCTGTCTCTTCCAATGGGATCTCATTTGACAAAGGTTTAAGCAGATTATGCAGTTAACAAACTTTAACACTTGCAGCTATGCATTCAGTCAAGAGCCCTCCACTGCCCTCTGATCTGCCCTCTGCTTCTTCCTGGGCTCTGAAGATGCTGAAAGGAAAACAGCCTTTGCTTCCCAGGAGCAGACCGTGTAATAGGATTGTTTCTCTGCTGCACTGTTGTCACTAGATTGAGGATGGCGTGGTGTAAAAAAATCTTTTTATTCTGTCTTCCAGTGTTGTGTTCTATCCTGGCTTAATACCATTAGGGGCCCACAGAATGACCTGTATTATGCCATCAAAACATCTTTTAAAACTTAACAGTTCAGGACACAAGACAGAACTCTCTGCTTGCCCTGTGTGATGGTTCAACTTCAGTGTACAAACTTGCTGAGTTTGGGAGCTGCCTAAGGGATTCATTAAGCACACTTCTGGATATGTCTGAGTGGGTCATGGAGGTATGAGTTTGGGACCATGTATGATTCTGGCCCTTTTCCTTGTGGCACTGATCCCCTGCTCTGCTTCCTGGCCACCATGAACTGAGCAGCACTGCTCCCTCACACTCTCCCACCGTGATGTTCCTGCCTTGAAACAGCTAATTACAGACTGAATCACTGGAAACCATAAGCCAAGTTGAACACTGCTCCTTTAAGTTGAGGATGATGGGATATTCCATACTACCAATGGGAAAGCAAAAATTCAGGTCTGGTTCATTTCAAGCGCTTAATGAGTCCCACCTTTTATTGCAAGGTTTCCAAAATTCATCAGGAGCAACCACAATTCTCTATAAATGTTCTGGATGTGTTTACAATAGGGACACAAGTTTTCAGTGACTGTCAGCCATGTCTAGGAACACTTCCCACTGGCCCTCCAAACTCTTTGTCTGTCATGACAAAGTCATGCATGCAGCAAAGCTAAGACTTGTTTGGAATTCAGGATGGGAAAATATTTCATAGATTATGCTTTCCTTCACCCCAGGCTGCAGCTGTCCAAATTGAATTTACTTGAACAACGGGATAGCTATTACACTGGCACTCTTTCAGCACTGAAATCTAATGAGATGGCTTTGGATACTATTAAAAGTTAAATCAGTCGATAAATGAAATATTAAAATCACCAGAGAATCGGCCCAATGTACAAAATATTAGCACTGCAAGCTCTAAATCAGGTTCTGAACATGAAATTACCCAAAGCCATTAAAACAAAGCCACGGACTCTGCCCTGAATTTGAAGCTGCACTCAAAAAGAGCTTTGCAAAAGCTTGATTTTCCTCTCATTGCAGTTTGGTGTGAGGGGCCCTCTGGGTGCCGCACAGTGGTGAGCCTGCTTTACAAACCCTAACACTTCAGAGACCATCTAGTGAGGGCTTTGGCTGTTAATCACCTAAGACTCCACTAACTTGTGAAGTCCTGGGGAGGAGAGAGTGCGATTCAGTCCTCAGTAGGTTCAGCGCAGTCATCCCCTCTCTCTTCCTCCTCCCTCCGCCCCTTCCTCTCTGTTTCCTCTCCTTCTCCTCCCCCTTCTCCTCCTTCTTTTCCTTCATCTTCTCCTTTTTCCCCTTCTTTTCCTCCTCCTCCTCTTTTCCTTCTCCTCCCTGTCTCCCCTCACTCCACCTTGGGCTCCATAAGACCTGCATGTCAAAACTTCATGCACCCTTCAAGGTCACCCAAAGCCACGTCTTCCAAGAAACTTCAGGTTCCTCTCTCCACATTAATCCTCCATCTCGTGGCTGACTTATTGTATATGTGTTTATGGACCTATTTCCCAAGTTGCCTTGAATTCCAGTTACCTGTGAGAACAGTCACCATCTTAGTTTAGGGCCTATCAAAATCAGACAAGGATTCAGTGATGTATTTTGCAGGTAGGAAGATAAGCCAAATGGAAAGTGTGGCATTAAGCCAATTACTGGTAGATAATGGTGCTATATCAGAAGGGAGACTGCAAAGTGGTCTAAAAACATACTCCCAAAGTACCCACAGTAAGCCCAGGGAGCTGGGGTGTTTATACTGCACATATGTAACCTCCACAAGTTTTTAATTGAGAGTTACTGTCTGATTTGTTCCTTAACACATCTAAATTGCCACAAGCAAAGGAGTCTTTGTGGTTGCAGGTAAAAAAAAAATGTTCATACACAACATACTACAAGGCGATGAATTATGTCCCCATAAATTCCATGTGCTGTAGCCTTAACCTCTGATGCAACTGAATTTGAACATAGGGATCTTAGGAGGGTGTTATGGTTACATAAAGTCACAAGGTTAGAATGCTAATCCCATAGGACTGATGTTCTTACACACATAGCATGTGCATGTGCATCTGTGTGCACGCTCACACACACACACACACACACACACACACACCATGTCAACACCTTGACCATGGACTTGCAGCCTGCAGAACCCTAAGAAAATACACATCTGCTGCCTGAGCCCCTGGGCTGCAGCATTTTTGCAGAGTTAGTCTGAACTGACGAGGAAGAATATCAGATTTTGAAAGTTGACAGCTGTCTGGAGTGTACAGGAAGTTCAGAGAAATAAGGAGGGATTATTCAAAACCCAGACACATCCCACTCACAAAGGGAGTGTAGGCCTCCACCTGAGGCAGGGCCAGATAATGCCTTCCCCAGCACCACACAAAGACAGAGAGAGATGATGTTTATTGAGCACTTACTATGTGTCAGACACTTTGCCATTTACTTTTTTTTGTTGTTTTTTGTTTGTTTGTTTGTTTTTGGTGGTACTGGGGATTGAACTCAGGACCTTGTGCTTGCCAGGCAGGCACTTATTCCACTGAGCTATATCCCCAGCTCCGCCATTTACTTTTAAAGTCAATTTTATTAGGGCCTCGTTTACATACAATAAAAGCTACACATTCTAAGAGTACCGTTCTGTGTGTTTGACTATTATGCCTTCTGATCAAATCACCGGTGCCATGGAGATACAGAAACATTTCTATGGCCCAGAGATGCCTAGAGCCCCTTCCAGTCCATCCCACCTCACTTTGGCTCCAGGTAATCCAAGATCTGTTGACTGGGTATGTCTGTCTTCCCTAGAGTTTCTAAGAAATCACACATGGACAGCCTTTTCTCTCAGCATAATGCTTTGGGGTTGTTCATGGTTATGCATGCATCAGCAGTTAATTTTCTTCATTGCTGAGGAGAATCCCATTGCATAATATTCAGATACTCCCAACCCACAATGCAGTTACATCTGGATAAACCCATGGTAAGCTGAAATTACAGAAAAATGCAGTCAAGCTAACAGCCATCAGAGCAGTGCAAGACAATACCCTGTGGGCTGCTGGTTGGTCTTTGTGACTGCATGGCTGATTCACATCCCTGCCCAGAATCACCAGAGAGTGTGACATCACACATGGCTAGCTCAGAAAAAAACAAGATTCAGAGTACCATTGCTACCAAATGTAGATTGCTTGGGCACCATCACAAATTCTAAAAATCATCAAGCTGAACTATCATAAACTGGGCTGTCTGTACCATGATGTGTGTTTTACAGACCTGCTGATCAGCTGCTGGCACGTGACCAATTGGTGCTATTATTAATGAATGCTGTTATCAACGTTTGTAGCATTTTTTGGTACTGTGAATTGAACTCAGAACCTTGAGCTTGCCAGGCAGATGCTGCATCAATGAGCTATATCCCTTACCCTAACGTATGTAAGCTTTTGCATAGATGTGTTTTCTTGGGTGTTTCTGAGGATATGGGAAGTGTATGTTTAATTTTGCATAGACTTTTGTGCTAAGCATTTTTAATTCACCTTTTTTAATTTTGTGGACCACTCAATCATGAGATTATTAGTCTTACTGTCTGAGCACACCAAAGCTCACAGAGGTTAAATGACTTATCTAAGTTCATCAGACTGTGAGGATAGTTATGGAACATGCACAAGTTTATACCACACCAAAGCTCATGTTCTTTCCTCTACATTATCTTGCTTTCCTCGTTTACTGAAATTCAGATTTTTTATTCACAGCTGTGTCCAATACACAGTAGGGAAATTAGTAATGCATGTGAGACACTACATGATAAACAATACATGGTCACAAATTTTAACTCATAATTTATTACCAAAAAAGGAAGCAAAGATTTTTTTCTGCCCTGTTCTCTTTAAAACTCATTTCTCCCATAAGAAATAAAGAAATGTACAAATTCTGCCACACAAGCCAGTAGGAATAGCTCAACAATTAACCACCATTTCTCAATAGGTCATTGATGACCAGAAATTAAAATATCTAAAAATGAAATCAACCACTGTATTACAAGTATACTTCCTCCAGCCAACAACAGACACCTGACATGGAGACTGAAAGGCTTATTTACTCACTTAAAACTAAAACCCTGCCTGTTAAATCAATGTTATTGCTTACAGAGAGCATAGACAAATGTCTTGCATCCATATTTGCTTGTAAAACCAAAGTTCAAATGTGGCTAGGTTGCCTTCCTTAGACTCAACAGGAATGGACATTGAATCCCAAAACGAGTAGAGTTACTGACACGTAATCTCTACATTTATTTCATCTGGGAAATGGTGAATGATCAAGTTGGAACAAAGGTGGTTCTGAGGACAGGAAGTCTGGAAGGGCCTCCTGCATCAATGCACCACAGAAACTGTTACAAGGAAAGTAGGAACCTAGACCTGCTGTGTTCCTCATTTTCACATCACCAGGACCTGACACCCAACCTCTGCACATTAAAGGAGGAGAGGGTTAGCTTGGCTCACGGTTTCAGTGGGTTCAGTTCACGGTTGGCTGCTCAGTGTAGAAACATCAGCGCGGACAGGTCTGGCAGAGGAGAGCTGCTCCTCTCATGGCAGCCAGGAAGCAGAGAAGAGGGGAGTGGGGACAAGAAGGCACCCTTCCGGGTCACACCCCAGCGACCGCCTCCAACCAGGCCCCACCCCCTACAGCACATTCGGCCCTGAACTCATCCACAATGGGTCCACGGATGAGCATAGCACCCATGCTCCACCATCTTCTACACACAGGAGACGTTTGGGGACATTTTAAAACTCAACTAGAGCTCCTGCCAGTGTGGAGACCACGCTGTTGGAATCTGTGATTAATTAGCTATCCATGGCCTGTCAAGCTGTGAAGGCAACAATTCCTAGTGAGTAAGTGCAAAGGAGACAGTCACTGCTCCAGGCAGGGTCTGAGAAAACCTGGAACATCTCAACATCCTGGCAACAAGTGAGGTTGGGGCAGGGAAAAGATCAACTCCAGTGCTGACCAAGGCAATGCAATTCATTAAGACATGGACTCCAGAACTCAGAAACTACAGAATCAATTCACTGGAACAAGGAAATAGAGGGACCAGTAGGGGTCTAGGTCAAATCCTTAGCAGAATTCTTAAGGGAACAATTGGCCTAGAGAATAAGTCTGTTGCTGCTAACAAATACAGACTTTGGCTAATGTCCAGAAATAGGGCCTATTAAAAATGCATTACAAGGGTCATGTTTACATTTCTGTAGTTGACTAAAAGCCTCTAGTCCTATAAATTGGGGTCCCCTCTGTATGTTATAGTCTTTAGTGCCTGTCAATACTGTCACAGTACTAGGTCTTGGAAAAGTGAGACTTTCTTGAGTTCATGGCCAGTGTAAGAGTTAAACAACAGCAAGAAGGAAGTTATGAATTTTGTTCCCGGCTGAGCCCCCCCCCCCCCGCTATCTCAGTGCTCTCTGGCAGTGCCCACAGGGTTCTGTGGGAGAACCTTTGACAGTGCCTGCCTCTGCCTCCTGCCTGGGGTGGGTACAGGGTCACCCCTTCTGGTAGTTCATGCTGGTCCACATTTGTTTCATGTAATTTTCTGTATCTGCGTGATACTCAGCAACAAAAAATAAACAAAAGCAAGTAGGAAGATAAGCCTGTTATTTAGAAATATGTTGATGTCCCCAAAGAAACCATTACAAGCACTCAAAGGAGAACCCTATCAGAGGACTGGAGCTTGGAACTAGGGAAGTGACTGAAACAGGCCCACTGGGCCCACTGTCCAATCTATCAGTCTTCTCAAAAACTCAATACTGGCCTGATGGATTTTGTAAAAAAAAAAAAGGTTTTTTAATGAGGGGATTAAGTGCAGAGACAAGACAGCAAGTCTCTATCTGCCTCCTCATTGGCCGAGTTGCTAGGCAGGGACATTTATGGGAGAAAGCAGCCGAGGAACTGAGACAAGGGCAGCGGGTATGCAGCACTTTACAGGGGCAAACGGAAAGTGCACGCATAGGCACTGGGCACGTGGATAATCAAACATCGCAGCTCTTCGGGGTCCGCATGTTCAGAGAAATGGTCGTTTGACTTGGGCTCTGAGTTTGGCCCTGTGGTGTCAAAAATATCACCCATAAGACACCTGTAGGCCCCAGGCTCAGGGGTTTCAGCCAGTTTGGGCTGCACAAGTTTGTAAAGAAAACACAGGTGACTATTCTCATTGTGATCGTTGTGTCAGAGGCTTTCTCTGTGGGCCTCTGTGATGGTTAATCGTGCTGTGTCAACTCAACCAGATTGAGCAACAGCTACCTAGCAGATCAGTAAAGCATGGTTCTGGGAGTGTGTGGGTGTCTCCAGAAGTGATTGGCCTGCAGACCAGCAAATGGAGGGAAGAAGATCTGCCCTGAGTATGGGTGGCAGCATCCAATAGGCACAGAGAATGAAGGGGAAAGAGGGAGGAAATCAGTGTGCAATTGAAAAGTCCATTCTGCTTGAGCAGTTGGGTGTGCCTTCTGCTGCTGTCATCACGTGTAGAAATCAGACTCCAGCTTCACCAGCTGTCAGGGTGCTCTTACACCACTGACTCTCTGGGAGCTTCCAGCCTTGGCCTTGGGCAGGTGCTGCATCCTTGCTCCCTGTCGTGTGGCAGCCTCCAGTGCCTCGGGCTGCCAGTGACGGGATCCTCCTTCTCTGCAGCACATAGATGACCACCAGGGACTGTTCCTCCTCTGTTCCCATAAATTAATCTAATAAACATACCTGCACACTTACAATGTACATATTCTATTAATTCTGCCCCTCTAGAGACCCTATCCTATGAAGTACCTGCTAAATACCTTGCTTAGCTCCGTGACCTCTGCAGCACATGGTTTTTAGAGCCAACTAGAAGGAAGTAACTCAAATCCAAGTGAAGCCTTTTAAGTCTACAGAGTTTATCCTGCTTTTCTTGGGCTTCACTTCTGCCTGCTCATAATGCCTGGGATGTAAGTACAGCAGTACTCTGGGCTTTTTACTCATCCATATCTATTACTATAAAAAGTAGTAGAAAAGATTGTAAATCTAAAAAATGTATATTCCTACCCAGATTGTCTTCATGACCTCCACATTCCCAGTGTCAGACTCAGTGATAGTGCATGTACCCTGAATGCAATCCTAAGGCACAGATAGTGTATTTCATTCCAGATCAGAGAGACTCAGTATGTGAGCCCAGTTCTGCCTTTTGAGAAATGGCTTTAAATACTGCGAAACAGAAAGTACCTACAACCCAGAGACAATTCACTAGGAAGCTCGATCGCAAAACAGAGTAGTTGGATCTCAGGGTTGAGTATGATTATTTGGCAAATCTACTGCCTACATGGTGTTGTGGGACAAGATCTGGTTGCAGTTACTTATATAAAATAAGGTACATAAAAGGGACCAGCACTTTGTCAAGCACATAGTAGATTTATGCAACAATGTTTATTATAGTAATTTTTAATAGAACTATGGACCTGGGCCCTTAGGCAATGGCCTTAACAACAACCATTGAGGGGACCTTGGTCAAGGGTATTTTTAGCCAAGTCAAAACCCACATATCACTGTTTCCAGGCCTACACCTAATCTTCATGTATTTGCATGGTTGGAAAGCAAATTAAATAATTCTTCATGGTTGTGTATCTGCAGGAACAAGCCAAGTTCTTGCGGCCAGAGGCCAGGAGGTTGGCAGACAGAGAGGTGCAAAGAACACGATGTATACGAACAACTCAGTTCTTCTTGGGAATTAAAACAGTTGAGGCAGTGCTGCACATGTCTCTCCCTCCTCTCCTCAAGGAACCAATCCTCATGGGTCAGGGCCCCACCCTTATGATGTCCCATAACTCCAGTGACCTTCTCGGTTCTACATATACTCACTTCAGGAGTCAGGGCTGCAACACAGACATTGGTGGGGGCTAGGGGAAACAAGCATTCAGTCCAGGGCAAGGGCGTGACAGTAACAAAGGGGTAATGATACCTTCCAGTGAGGCAGCACTTTACAGTTCACAAAGTGCTTCCTGCTGCAACTTCTGTGTGAATCTTGCAGTAGAAGGTAAGCAGTAAAGCAATTATTATATCACGTTTGCAAATGAAAAAGCCTCAAGGCTTTTTTTAAAGGTGAAAATTAAACCTGTTTTCTTTTTCATTTAGGAGCCCTTTAGTTTAATACATATATGGGCTGGATATATGTATACATACATACATACATACATACATGTAAAACAACTTTACTATTGTAGCAGAGGTGATTTGAAAAGGCAAACAATCATTTCTCTTTCTCTCTCATGAACTCTCTTTTCCTTTTTTTCTCATTCTCATCTAATGAGATCCAATTTTTGAGGCAAGGCTTCATAAATCAGATTCATACAGGAAGTTTATCCCTTGGCAGTATATATTAGATCCCACAGGAGCCAGTGAGGCTTGTCTGGATCACCTGTTAGAGGCCAGGAGTTGGAGGTCAACCATTAAGCACGGAAGGGGCACCCCCCCCCAGTCCCATGCCCACGATGGACAACAAAGCCTTTTCCAAATAGTTCTGTACTTGAAACCAAGCTAAACTGCCAGGTGTGGTGGTGCACACCTATAATGCCAGCACGTGTCTGGCTGAGGCAGGAGGAGCACCTTGAGTTCAGGATCAGCCTTGGCTGCATAGTTTAAGGTCAGGCTGAACAATTTAACAAGAGCCTATCTCAAGAAAACCAATCACCACAGCAGACAGGAAGATTAGCCATGTCCAACTCATGCTCCACCTGTGCATTCTGTCTCCTATGTAGGCCCTTTGTATTCCCTTCTGGGGCTGAAGACTGGGGCTCAAGACTGGGGCTCTTGCTTTCCTCTGGAACTGGTGCATGCTTCTCAGACTTCTGGTCTTGAAACTTGTCCTTAACAAGAAACGTGAGATGTAGCAACAAGTCTAGCAAGGGCTCACTTGTAAACTAAGATAGACATGTTCCAGATGCCAGAACTTCTCAGAGCCCCCAGAATTCTGATGTGCTAATATGATAATGAAGCTAAACTGTGTCATCTTGACGACTGGCTTGGGATCTGCCCTGGGGGAGTATCAAAGATCACTTCTGAGTGTGTCTGAGTAGTCATAGAGGGTGACCTTGGAATCTATATCTAGTCTCCTTGAACCTACCTCTCCAGTCTGTTCCCCTGCTACACTTCTTGGCCACAAGAACTAAGCAGCTGTGCTTCACCACACACAGTGATTTCCACCATGATGTTCCAGTGACCATGTACTGAATCCCATGAAACTGTAAGCCCAATAAATGTTTCCCTCCATTAGGTTGTGGCTGTCAGGTATTTTGTTCAGCAAGGAGAATGCTAACTAACACAAAGGATAAGCCATAAGAAAAGCTTTAGAATTTGTAGTTTTCCTGAAATCATTTTGTGTGGCCCCCAGGTGTTGGAGGAACACTTCTCCCTACCCTTGGGAGCTGATGACACAAGCTGTGCATGCCCACCTCGGTCTCCTGCTGGCAGGTCTCATGCTTAGCCTGTCCCTCACTTTCCTGAGAGCTACCTCTCACCACATCTCTACAAAAGACAGAGGCCATGAGCCCTGCAGGGTGGTGTTGGCTGATTTCTGTGTTTGGTGAACCGGAAAGCCCTGGGGCACCTGGGACCAGGGTTCTAACTCAGACAGGCAAACAACAAACAGGCTCTGTTATCAGACTGTCCCCTGTGTTTATCTGGAACAGGGTTTATTAACAGAAAGGAGGAAACCATTTGTTATTGACTCACCTGCGTCCTGCTCTGCCTTCCTGTTCTGCTCTCAGAAAGCCATCTCCACACTGTCCCTGGGCAGAGGTGGCTCCAACAGGGACTGCTCAGCCACCAAGGCCACTAATCATCAAATCTGTCACCACAAGCCCTCCACCTGTCACAGTCGTTAATCAGGAATTCTAGGGTCAGCTGGGACTGGCTTGGGTTTATCAATAAGGCTCATGGTGGGAACTTTATGGAAAGTGTCCTTGCCAGGCGTAGTGGTGCACACCTGTAATTCCAGCACTCAAAAGGCTGAGGCAGGAGGATTGTTGTGAGTTCAAGACCAGCCTGGGCTACAAAGTGAGCTTAAGCCTAACCCTAGCCTAAACTGCATAGTAAGACCCTGTCTCAAAAAGACAGAAAGTGTCCTTGTAGGTTGATAGGGCCATGCAGGCTTGGTCCCAGTGCTCGACATCACTAAGTAAAAGGAAGGAAGGAGGTATCCGGTCTCCAATGATGGCCATGAGGAGCCACAGAAGTCATTTTAGACCCTTGTCTGCCACAATGGGTCTGAGGCGGGCTCCACCTGTGGGACACAGTAGAATGGATATTCTCAAGTTGTAGGCCTCTGTCTCAAAAGGCCCCGGAGCTTCTACTCCTGTGGTCTGGGGACTGGCATCACCCAAGTCCCATGCACTCTGGCTGCCTGGCTGGGAGACTGCTTGGACAGCCCCTGTGGAGTGGCATATGACCCTACACAGAGAGATGTGGCACCCTGCAGGCTGAGCCAGCCCTCCATGCTGTGTCAGTTACTTTCTCATAGCTGAGATGCAAGAGCCAGCGCCACAATTTAAAGGAAGGGAGTTTTATTGGGCTCATGGTTTCAGTGGGTTCAGTCCATAGTCAGCTGCACCAAGACATGAGCATCACGGCAGATGGCTGTGGAGAAGGAGAGCTGCTCACATTATGGCAGCCAGGAAGCTGAAAGAAAAGGAAGGAACTGGGCGGAAACATGCACCCTTCCAGGTCTCATCCCAGTGACCTCCTCCCGCTGGCCACGCCTCCCTGAGACATGCACTCATCCATGGATGACTCCAGTGGTGAGCAGGGCACCCCCACAATCCAGTCACCTTCCACACATGTGCAACCTTGGGGAGACATCTACAGCTAAACTACAACACTCACGAAGGTGACAGACAAGCCAAGGAGTTGTCTGTGTCCAGTCGCACTAGACACCACAAAGGATAGAGATGGCACCGCCACCACTCCCTCTGCCCTGTCTGGTTCCTAATCTGCTGGGACCGTGACAAGTAGTGGCCCTGTTGTCTGCAGCCACTGTGTTGGCTGCAGTTGGTTATGCAGCATGGGTAACTGCAACAGACAGGTAGGGCCCACCTGCAGCTTGGACCCAGTGTCCCTGAAAATCAACAGAGCAGGAGGCAGGCTAGAGGAGAGTGACAGATGGACAGGAGGAAGGAGGAGAAAACAGCACAGTGTCAGCAGGAGGCAGTGACAGAACAGAGGGCCCTGGTGTTCAGGGTCCACCCTGTGCTGGGGAAGATGGGAGTGGGGGGGAACGAGGCTTGGGGTGCTCAGCACAAGGCCTGGCTTTCCAGAAGCACTCATCAAACCCCAGAGGCTGGCACCCAATGTGCACATGGGGCTCTTTCACACCTGTGCTAACTCCACCCAACCCCAGTCCTGGGGACCCAGGTATTGACTCAACCCAGGGCAGCAATGCAGCAGGAGACCTGCAGTGCAGTCCTGGGTGTGGGGCCCGGGCTGGGGGCTCTCTCATCCCTAGGGACTGGATGTGGGGTGGGGACACTCGTCACCCTTTGACCTAGGGTGCAGGTTGGCAAGGAGCTCTTATAGCTAGAGGGATAGACATTAAGTGCAGTGGCCTTGTTCTTTAAGAAAGCTAGCAAGCCAGGCCTGTTGGGGAACACTGGTAATCCCAGCACTCTCAGAGGCTGAGCTGGGAGGGTTCCAAGATCACACCAACTTGGGCAACTTAGTGATTTTGTGAGACCCTGTCTAAGAATTAAAAAGAGAGAGAGAACGCAGTGAGGCCCTGGGTTCAATGCCCAGGCCCCAGTGCAATTATATATCCCCAAGGGACTCCAAGGTCCTAGGAAGCCCTCGAAAGCCCTGTGGAGCCCCACATGGAGCACAGCATGGCTGCAGTGGCCACAGTCCTGGCTGCCTCCGTCCTGGGCAGGGGCATCTGACAGGAAGTGCACCAGGTGAGCTGTGCCCATCAGCAGCTAGTGACTCCTCTTAACTTTGGCAGAAACCAGTGAGGCAGGTCTGCGCCTCACCCCACAGCTTGGGTCTGTGCTCCCCTCTGGGTGTGGGGCTTCCCACACCGCAGGAGGGGCCTGTGCCACAGGGGCCAGTGGGTACCTACAGGGCAGGGAGCCCTAGTGGCTCCTCCGACACTTTGTCCTCTGCGCTTCTGTATGGAGGGTTCCGCCCCCACCCTGACAACAAGGATATGCTCTAGCACGGGAAAGGTGTGTAGGCTGGCTCGGTGGGCACACCAATAATCACAGCTACTTAGGAGACTGAGGCAGAAGGTTAAAGTTTAAGGCCAGGCTGGGTCACTAGCAAGACTCAGGCTCAAAATAAATAATGACAAAGGCTGGGAGTGCAGCTCAGTGGTAGATCATCCCTGGATTGATCACACACACACGCACACGCACACACACACACACACACACACGCACACATGACATTGTGAGACAGGTGACTCTATCTGCTGATAAGAAGCTCTCAACTGTTACTATGTAACAAACACTACATGAGTCATGCTAGGGACACTTACTAAGCTCAGGCTCTGCTCAAAGCTTTTTACAAATGTTAACTAGTTAATCTTTAAAATTGCCTTGGGAAATAAATAAATCCTTAAATTGCCTAGGCTGGGCTGGATCTCTGGATCTTCCTGCCTCAGCTTCCCAGCATGCTGGGATTATGCCATGCACCAGCACGCCTGGCCCCACCTCTTCCTTTCCTGGGGCGCAGGCTGCTCTGTCCTGCTCAGATGCGAAACTAAAGCTTAGGGTGAGCAGTGCAGCTGGAGCCAGAGCTGTCGCTCAGCATTGCTCCCTGCCCTTCTCAGGGCACAGTAGTACCCCTAGGGCACCTAGCCGGACTTGGAGCCAGGGTCCCTCTAGAGCGAAGTGTGTCAGCTGAGGAGAAGGTCTAGGGGTATCACCAGCTCGCACACTCCTCGGGGTCCTGCTACACAATGGAGCACCTGGGCATGCCTGGGGCCTTCTTGGTCTGCCACCGCCCATCTACACATCTCCACACATGAGAAACTGCTATTCCTCCTAAAGATGAGGGACTGGACAAGGTCACCAGCAGACATCACTGAGGAGACTGGGAGACTGGATGCAGACAGTCTGTGTCCCTCAAGCCCTGGTCTCTGTCTCCCCTGTCCCTCACACAGGTGGGTGAGCACAGCGGCTTCTGAACTCTGATGCCCAAAAATGTGGGGTCCAATCGGCTCAAGTTGGTGCCTTAAAGTAGGAAATCATAGCTGGGCATGATGGTGCATGCCTGTAATCCCAGCACTCTGGGAGACTGAGGCAGGAGGACCCCAATTTGGAGCCTAATCTGGGAAATTGCAGCACCCTCTCCCTGGTTACTTGAGGGAAATCAAGACAGCTTAACTGACACTGTAATAGCAGACGCTCTCCTTCCATCCTAGGTACCAGGCACCTGCTCCACTCCGGGGTCGGGTGGTGAACGTGCTTCGCACCGAATCCCCACAGCAAATCTACACCCTGGGCTTTCCTACTCCCACGGCACTGCCAGGGAATCAGGACTTCCCAGAGTTCAGCATCCTGGGCCCTGCACACTGAGACCCACGCTCCTCCCTTCCCCGGGCTGCCAGCAGTGGCTTCGGCAAAGGGGGAACCATGTACCCTCAATGGAGTAGCTCTGAATGAAGTAGAGGTCATACTCTCATTGTTCAGTGGTCAATGCGAGGCCCAGCAAGGCTCAAGGCTTACTTTGAAGTGAAGAATTTAAGATTGCAGCCAACACCCAAATCATTTCCCTTCTTCTGCCTTTGTTATGGGTGTGTGCATCTGTATGTGTGAGATTCTGGGGCTGGAACCCAGCGCCTTCACATGGAGCTGCACCCCCAGCCCTCCTTTGTTTTTGTATTTTGAGACAGCGTCCCACTAGGTCCCTAAGATGCTCCTGGCTGAGCTTAAACTTGCCATCCTGCCTTGGCTTCCCAGAGTGCTGGATGACAGCTGTGTACACCATGCCTGCCTGTCTTCCTCTATTTTAAGGACAGGGCCCATCTGGGAACCACATATAGAAATGGTGTGAAGCAGACACTCAGGGAGAGCACAACACTGGACAGGAATATTTCTCTGTTTCCCCATGGATGGGAGTGGGGTGGAGCACAGCCAGCTGGGCAGCCCCACTCCTGGCTGGGCTTCAAGCTCTGGGTTGTACTATTTCCCAGGCTTCTCCTAGAAAGTGACCTTTATCTTTCTTTCTGAAAGTGACCTTTATCCCCACAGGACGTCTTTTGTCACTCTGTAATGGCCCATTCACAGCCTTCCACTGCCTCTTTTATTCTTTTCTGGCTCAAGAACATCTATTTTTCACCCAACCAATAATTTTGCTCAATATCTAATTCATCTTCTGTCCTGAAGTAGAGCCAAATGTGCCGACGTGTAATTATTTGTCGATTCCAAGCCATCCCGTATGTCCAGGGTGAGAGCTGGGCAGTCCTGGTGATCAGTCTCAGGTTTAGTGCATTTATACTTGCGGACGGTGGCCTGGCTGGACACCCCGAAGAGCAAGCTCCATGTGACCTTTATCTCCTGCACACTTTGGCCAGTGCAGCACTTAGCTCCCTTTTGCAGCTAAAAGCTGAGGTGGCTCATTGCTATGGCAATGAATGACATCCTGGGGACAGGGAAGGGGAGCCAGGCTATGCGGCTTTGTGCTGTGGGGCTGACACAGACAGAGCTTAGAAAGCAAAAGAGTGCTCGGGGGATGTATCCAGTGCTAGGGCAGGTGCTTTCCACAAAGGCCCGAGGACAGAAACAAGGCAGGCAGCTGGTGTGGTGGTGCACAGCTATCATCCCAGCTCCCTGGGAGGCTGAGGCAGGAAGATGGCAAGTTTGAAGCCAGCCTGAGCAATGTAGAGAGACCTGGTCTCAAAATAAAAAATGAAAAGCGATGGTGATGTAGCTCAGTGCAGAGGCCTTGAGTTCATGGAAGGAATGAAGGAAGGAAGTAACAAAAGCAGGAGGGAAGGAAGGAAGAAGGAAGGAAGGAAGGAAGGAAGGAAGGAAGGAAGGAAGGAAGGAAGGGAGGGAGGGAGGGAGGGAGGGAGGGAACCAAAAAGATGAATGGGAAAAAACTCTCTGTTTTCCTTAAATTTAAATGTCTTTAAATTATGAAAGTAAATAAGAAACCAGAATAGTATTAATAGTGGTAGGCAGCACCTAGGAGGCTGGGGCAAGAGGATCATTGGAAGCAAGTTCAAGGACAGCCTGGACTATACAGCAAGACCCTGTCTCAAAAACAAAACAAAGGTTGCCGATTACAAAAGTATAATTGGACTTCCGGGAAGATGGCGGCCGGGTAGGCAGCAGAGAGAGAACCTCCCAGAGGATTACCACCCAAACAATGAAATATAACAATATGAAGACAGAAATAAGGACTTCCGGGAAGAAGACGACCAGCCGAGAGAGCGAGTGTGGAGGGAAGAACGGCTTCAGCTCCTGAACCCGACAGAGAACGCGCTACTGGGACAAACTGCACCAAACCGGGCAGCGC
>PVLD010023247.1:0-27760 GCA_004027595.1 Dinomys branickii | reverse complement strand
TTATACCTATTCCCTCTTGGTTTCTCCCTTCCGAGCAGGTGTCCTTTCCTAATTGCGCGCCTCAATCATCCATCCCCCACCCCAGCCCCCCATCACCCTCCCATTTTCCCTGCCGCCAAAGCTCGGCCCTTTTGGACCGCACGGCCCCTTCTCGCTTACACAGTGATGTGGCCGGCGCCCCGCACCAGTACAGGGTCGGGGGCATATCTCCGCAGATGCTCCTCGCTCACTACCCGAGGTGGGGGTGGCGCCTCCTCCTCTACCCCTTCCTCTTCGTCCTCCTCCTCCTCCTCCACCTCCTCCTCATCATCATCTTCCTCGTCATCGTCGGGCCCAGACACCGACGACGACGACGGCGACGACGACGACGACGACGTTGCTGCTTCTTCCTCCTCCTCCTCCTCCAGTTCCGAGATGGTGTCGAACTCCGCCATGTTGGGCAGCAGGATGCTCATCACGTGACCTCGTGATCGCCGCCACTCTCACCAAGGAGAGTTTGAACCTGCGGAGGTGCAGGAAGAGGAGGGGGAACTGAATAAGGAGAAAGGAGAGGGAGGTTGGGACTAGACTTCAGGAGACGCGCCTGCGTCTTGAGCAGACGGAGGGGTTATGTTGGAGGCGGGGGCAAGCGGGAGGTAGCAGCCAATTCGCTGTACGCTTGCGCGGCTCCAAGGGGAGGGGGCCTTTTGAGGTGAACTCCAGGGAATTATGGAAATGCTGTCTGCAGGTGCAGATCGTAATACTGTGTCTAAGGGATGTATCTTTTGGTTTTAGTTTCTATTAATTAAAACTTGGCATTATTACACTCAGTGCAAGCAGTCAGAGGAAAGCAGTTTTATAAAGGTGAGCTTAGAACTTTGCCCAGAATATCTCAAGGAACACGAATATTGACTCCTTGTATGTTCAGTATTACAATTTAAGAGACTTTTTGGCTTAGAACTTTGCCACAACCCAGGGAGGCTAAGGATTTTTATTAATATTTTACTAAAAATAAAAAGAAAGAAAGAAAACAGGAATTTTCTATTACTTCTACTGTGTAGTATTTATGGAGGATTTCCTAATCATCAGGGACTGTGCTAATGTTCCATGTGCATATCTCAATCCTGCACAGGACTATGAGGTATGTACTGTAATAATCTCATATAACTGATGAATATCTAGATATAGAGAAAATAAAGAACTTTTCCAAGAGCATGGAACTACCAAATGTCAGACTTAGTTTTAAATTTGGAAATCTTCTGATTCCAAAAGCTCAGTACATTTTTCTTTTCAATACTGTGGATTGAACTCAGGAGCCTTGCGCTGAGCTACATCCCCATGCCCTTTTTATAATTTTTTTTTAAATTTTGAGATACGCTCTTGCTAAATTTTGCATTGTCTTGTGATCCTCCTGCCTTAGCTTCCCAGAGTTCTGGGATTAGAGGGATACACCATCACACCAGCTAAGCCCAATGCTCTTAAACAGAGGGTTGACCATACTGTCTAAAGTCGTTTGGAAAGGCTTTGTAGAGTGGTGCATTTTGGGGCTATTTCTTAAAATATGAATAAGAATATGCAGGTTTGAATTTGGGGGGGTGTAGGAAGCATTCCCATTTAAAGAAACTTTAGTTAAGAATTTGCATTTTCCAAACATTGAACTGCATTCCTTCACATACAATATTTTGCTTAACTCTGAGATAATACTGTGGGGAGGCATCATTATATCTATTTTTCAGATGAAGCAATGAGTCTCTGTAGGAAGCTTAATTTATTCAGATGTATAGTGACCTTTTGTCCAAAATTTTCCATTTCAAATGTTGTATCCCATCTTCTCCACACCACTAAAGTGTTGTAAAGATCACATATTTTGAGTTTCCAAATAATGTGCCAAACTGGTTCGTACTTGGCAGCAACATAAAATCTGTCATGAAGGCAGTAAAATCATCAAACTGGTAAATAGCAATAAATATAAAGACAAGCATTCTAATACCAGCTTCATTGATCTTGCTGCTGTAATTCAGAACAAACATTTCATTAGCAGCTTAACAAAGTATTTAGGGTATATAAGAGAGTAACATTAATTCTATGAAAGGAATGGATCAAACCATTATTATCAAGGAGTTTATGTTATTGAAGTGAAAAATTTTCCATTCTGTTCAATAGCTTTATTATTGAGGAACTTTAAAAATAAGTTGTAACTCTCCATAGCAGGAAAATCTAGTTTTTTGTATTAGTGAAAATTTGACCAACAAAACCATTAATAAAACAAGGAATCTTAAAATATTTCAGAACCAGGATTCTGGCGAGACATATATATACATTTCTTCTGTGTTAATGATTGCATCATGTAAACTGTTGCAGTGAAATACCTTAGTTTAAGGTCAACTTTAATATTCTGCACCATTTGTTTTTCAACAAACAAACAAGAAACATAGACAAGACCAAATATATTTCAAATGTGTTATCCATAAAAGCCCACTGAGGCAATGTCTAGAAGGAAAATTACTTTTTGATTGGTGCTTCACTAATAGCTTCTCCTTTTTACCACTCAAGCTTAAACTTAGAAGGATTATTTCAAGGAGAAAAAGGGATAGGAATAAGGGATGGCTTTTGTAACAAGTGCAAATATGCTACTGGAACTACAGTAAAAGTGAAAAAATTCATGACTATGGGGAATGGTACAGAAGGAGAAAAAAAGAAAGAAATTCTGTCAAAATGGAAATAGACCTCTGACAGAAGAGACCCCTGAAGAATTTGAATTTGGGGGGGGGGGTGTAGGAAGCATTCCAATTTAAAGAAACATTAATTAAGAATTTGTATTTTCCAAACATTGAACTGCACTCCTTTGCATACAATATTTCCCTTAACTCTGAGATAATCTTGTGGGGAGGCATCATTATATCTATTTTTCAGTTGAAGCAATGAGTCTCTGTAGGAAGCTTAATTTATTCAGATGTATAGTGACCTTTTGTCCAAAGTTTAGGCAGAAGTCAAAAGGACAAAGTTTAGAGGAGTGGTGTACTTGGACAAACATACAAAGAAATTCAAATCAGCTCATCAGGATTTTTACATATACATTGTGCTGAAAAGGTATAGGTGATTCCGGAGGTAACTTGTTTTGCTGAACAATAAGAAATTTGGAAATGGACAGGCAGAGATAAAGAATTTTATCTACCCATTATCAGTAAGCACAAGAAACACCATGGTTTCCGTATGATACTTTCACATTGAAAACAGTAAAATGAGGAGTGGATAGAGAAGAAAGGAGACCGTGTAACATTCTATCTGATGAACTAAGAATGGGGCAGTTTTCCCATTCATAGTTGGAGACCGGAGACACAAGGACACAGCTTTCATAATCGTGGGGGGGGGGGTTCAACCTTGAAACAACTGGAAAAAATTATAGCGTTGAAATAATAGTTTTATTTAATTTTAATAATAAATAAAGAAATTTTAATAATAAAATCCCATTAAAACATACAACCCAATGATTTTAGTAAATTTACACATTTGTGCAAGTATCACTAGAAACTAATTTTAGAACTTTTCCATCACACTAAAAGAGTCTGCCCCATTTTCACTCCATTCCCATTCTCATCCTCAACCCTAGGGAACCACTAACCTGCTTTCTCTGTTCCCCCACTCCCTTAACCCCGCCTCTTAAAGAAAGCATTTTAAGGGATTGCTCTTAAAGTCTCACTTCACTTCCCCCCTTTGATGCTTTCTACAATACATTTGAATAGAGAACATCACTATCATTAACATTTACCTTATTATGGGAGGGTCGTGGCTCCCTATTGGGCAGAGGAAGAATTATAACCAAAAGCAAAAGAGACTTATGTTGTTACTGTATCTCTATGTTGATCCTCGGGCTTCAGCCATACATAGACTGGTCAGCTTCTAGAGTGACCACAGCAGAGCTGTTATTTGCTCGGGTTTCAGCCATGGGTATACTAGCCAGCTTCTGGGGTGACTAGAGCAGAGCTATTGTCTCTGATGGTGGCCGGATCTCATCACAAGCTCAGCTGGTTCTGGTAGTCAGGATCCTGCTGGCTGATCTACCTGTCTTGGGCTGTTGTCTTCTGTGGACTGTGGTAGACCTAAAGCAGTTTCTGCAACTTTTAACAGCAGTCAAGGTGGACAAGATTACAGTATGAGGCAGTATGAGGCCCATCCCATATAAATACCAGAGTTGTTAGATTTTATTTTTTTAACCAGAATGAAGTCCCAGGTTTGAATGAGTATATTTGGGTCTATCACGCTTATGAGCATTTTCTCCAGTACACAGTTATGGAGGTCTTACATGGCTATTTTTAAAGCTTATATTCATCTCCTTAAGGTCAATTTTCCTAGTTTGCAGAAATCACCCTTAATTCTACCTATGATTTAGGTGTCCAGCCAAACAAGATTTGGTAAGGGGAATACCCAGTTCATCTGGGGTGCACAGGACTCCGAGGGATACCATGGGCAGGACTTGATCTCATCTCAAGTGAGTTTCTTAACAATATTTTGAAACAGTTGTTTAAGTGTCTCATTTATGTGTTCCATTTTTCCTGAGCTCCGTGGTCTGTAGGCCATGTGTAGTTTCTATTTTATCTTTAATATCCAGGTAAGCCCCTGGACTATCTCTGCTATGAATTGTCTGGGGCAGTCCAAATCTTAGGATGATATTTCATAATAATACTTCAGTCACCCTTTGTGTCTTTTCTGTTCAAGTGCAGAAAACTTTTACCCATTCTGAGAAAGTATAGAAAAACTGCAATATATGTTGATAGCCTCCTGCTAAAGGCAGCTCAGAGAAGTCTACAAGCACGTTTTCACAGGAGTTGGCACCTGGGGGCTAGGCCTTTGCCTTGGATTGTTTTGGGCACAGGTTAGGCATTGTTTACAAATAGCTCTGGTGACAGCTGTGAGCCATGGCACATAGAAATGATGTCCCAAACCCAGCTATTCCCTTTCTAGGTATTTTCCGAGAAGATATGAAAATCATATCATAGCAATATGCATGCACCCATGTTCATAGCGGCACAATTTGCAATTGCTAAATTGTGGAAGCAACCCAATTGTGCATCCACTGAGGATTGGATAAAAAAACTGTGGTACTTTTATATAATGGAGTATTACTCAGCTATAAAGAAAGATAAACTCAAGGCTTTTATAGGTAAATGGTCACAACTAGAGACCATACTCATAAGTGAAATAAATCAGACCTGCACTTGCAGGCAACATATTGTCTCACTAGTGTAAGAACCTTAAAGAGTGAATAAAATTAGGAGGTAGGACAGACATTGTGAAATGAAAGGAAAATGCTCAAAAGTAAGGGGTAACGGGTGTGGGAAAGGAGAAGGGAAAGAAGGAGAAAGTATGTATGTATGTGTATACAGGATAGCTAACCGTTGTACTACTGTCTTCTATTGCTTTACTGAAAGAAACAGTTAATGATTTGATCATTATTGCATGTCTCTATTTGTTTTTCTGAGAATCACTTTGAAGATATCAATGTGTAATACAACAACCATTGTTAATTTCCTACCACTTTGTCTGTAACTCTGTATTGTTTGTATTGTTCTTTTTTTTTTTTTTTGTGGTACTGGGGATTGAACTCAGGACCTTATGCTTGCCAGGCAGGCACTTATTCCACTGAGCTATATCCCCAGCCCCTGTTTGTATTGTTCTTACACTGTTTTGTAAATGGATGTCTGTTTGTTAATATATTTTCCTTCTTTATTCTTAAAATTTAAAAAATTTTTAAAAAGAAATGATGTCCCAGGAGCATCTCCAATGTCACCTTTTCCGTGTGAGTCCCTTGAAGGAATTGTTCCATAAACCCAGGGGCTGTCCTTTTAGGGATGGCCAGTCTCTCATCAAAGAATTATCATCCTTCTTTGATATAATTCCAGATTCCTGGCCAAATCATGTCTTTTTATTTGGAGAGTAATTTGAAGGCTCTGGAAGAGGAAGCTCCAGGATGCAGAGCATAGCTAGGGCCTCCCTTTGTGGGGCTGTCATTTGGTCTGCTTTGCTTCCCTGTCTGTCTTTTGGTTTCCTCTGGCTTCTGTTGTTCCAGTGCTCTGATGTCCCCTGCAGTGTATAATGGCCATTTCTCTTGGGACCCATAGAACATGTAAGAGCTGTTAAATCTTTTTTTTTTGTACTTTACCTCTTTTCTCCCAGCCATCAGGAGTCCTCTTTTTTTATATTTGGAGTCAGTAGAGATGTTAACCTTTTTGTTCTTTGCCAACAAAGAGCCCTTATCAAGGCTAGTAGCTCTACCTGCTGGGATGAGGTTCTGGTAGGCAGAGGCTGGGCCTCTACCACAGAGTCTAGAGTCATCATTGCATATCCTGTTTGTTGGAGCCCTTCTAGCATAATGGTACAATCATGTAGGGGAACTCCTGGTTCGACTGGGTGCAAGGTAGCTGGGCTAAGGGTATTCATTGCCTCCAGAGTTACATGTGGATTTTCACATAAGAGCCCCCAGTAAGGAGTCATCCTCAGATTTGACAACCAGTGGTGTCCTCTCTGGTCCATTAAGGTAATAACTAAGTGTGGTACTCAGATGGTTAGTTGCTGTCCCAAAGTCAGCTTGAAACCTTCCTACATCAGCAGGGCAATAGTTGCAAATGCCCTAATGCATGGATGCCATCCCAGGGCTACAAAGTCTATTTTGACAAGTGTGCCTTTGGACAATGTCAGGGTCTCATGACCTGGGTTAAGATCCCTATGGCCATTTTGTTGTAGCTCTTTATGGACATGTAGGAAAGAAGGCTTGGTTATATCTGACAGTCCTAAGGTTGGGGCCTAAGTCAGGGCCTCTTTGATTTGTTTAAATGTTTTTTCTTGGTCAGCGTTCCAGAAGAGGAGCTCCTTTCTCTGCCCTTTGGTGGTTTATCTGAATATAGTCTTCATTTTTGTTTGTTTGTTTGTTTTGGCTTTGGCTTGTGTCAAGCTCTTCTGTTGTGTTGCCATCTCTGCTTGTAGCTGTAGCCTCAGTGTCTCGTTGGCCTTTAGTTGTGAGCACTCCAGACCCTGTTCAGCCTTCTTGTGAGCACATTTGTCTGCTGCTGTACCTGTTGCTGCTACATTTGTCCTGCTACTGCAAGGCCACTATTACATGTTTTTCCTGCAGGGTGTGATTTAGCTGTGTAGTCTTTTTTGCAAAGGAGGCACACTTGTCTTGTAGTCTTGGCTGTGTGTTATACTGAACTGTCTCTGGGGTTGTCTATACTTTGTGTGTTTCTCTGGCTCTGTCTGTTTCAGTTACCTCTCTGCCTCCTTGGCCTGTGGTTGCAGTTCTTCCAGTGACTGTAGAGCCCTCTGATTTTTTGAGTTGTCTCCGCTTTAACCTTTACATTCCGGGCCAGTTTTGCCTCTGCTTGATGCTTGTGTTGGCTCTCCTCTGGCATTCGTCTTCCCAAGTACTTAGCCTCCTCTTGTCACTTTTGGGTTTTTGTCTACTCCATCCATTTTACATAGAGCCTGCAGTTCATCCTTAGCCCTCCCACACTGGCACTCAGTTCTTTTCAGCTACAGGCATGCCGTGTAGACCTCCTTTTTTTTTATTTTAAAAAATAAAAGCACAAAAACATATTAACAAACAGACACAAATTAGCATAAGAAATAGTACAATCAAACCTGATTTACAGACAAGGTGACATGGACTCAACAATGGTTGTTGCTTTAGCTATTGATATCTTTGAAGTGCATATACATGAACACAGATACAGACATATGAAATTGTAGACCTCCTTTTTGGATGTGCAGCCTCCACCTGTGTTTGGTTGTCTCCATCTGATGGATCTTGACTTACATTTCTGCCTCTGTACTCTGTAGCAGATGCTGTAGCTCTGTCTAGATACTGTGCTTTTGTATGTCTATTTTTTTTCTGCTGTGTCATCTCCAGTTGTATGTGCCATGGTAGTTTTTGTGTTTTCAGCTCTGCTTGTGCTTTGGCCTGAGCATGTGTCTCTGTCAACTGTTCTAATCACCGTATCTCTCTCACCGGCTGGTGAGACTGTGTTGCCTTACACTTGGCATGTTGTTGAGCTTCCTCAGCTTTCTCAGTCACTTGCTGAGTTGTCTCTGTCTCTCCATATAGCTGCTCCAGCACACTTATGTGTCTTTGTCCTCTGTCTGTAGTCACTTCTGGGCCGCCTCTTGGGCCAGCTGTAGCTGTTGAGCTGATTCTTGTTTGTTCTCTCCTGCAGGCATCAAGCCTCTTTCACCTTGGCCTTGAGTCATTGGACTTCCTCCAGTGCAGCCTTGTGCTGCCTTGCAGCTCCCTCCTCAGTTCTCATGCCCTTCTGTATATATATTCTCTTTTGTATCGAGGTGCCGCTGTTTTTTCTCCACTGCCAATGAGCCTGCAGTTTTGCTAGTTTCTTGCTGCTCTCAGCTTTGCTGCAGATATAAACCAGCTCCAGCCTTAACTGTGTCCTGATGGCAGTAGCTTTTTCAAAGCTCACCTTCAATGCGAGAATCCGTTTTATTCATTGCCACTGCCTCAGTGTGTTCTCCAGCAGCCACTTTTGATGGTTCGGCTCACTCTTTGATGTCTTGCACAGCTGAGTGAGACATTTCTCATTGTCAGCTTTGTGTTGTGTTGTGTCTCCTTTATCACTAAAGGTAATTTGGGCCTGTACTTTGGGACTAGGTACCTTTTCAGCAGGGAACCAGAGTGTGGAAGATGCAAGAACTAATGTGCCTCTTTTTTTTCTATGATATACCTCTCAGGCCAGAAAAATTGCCTCCTTTTGGGAACCCAGTGGCTCTACTAATAATCACATGATTTTTAGGTAATGGCCCAATAGGCTGGTATCCAAATTGGTAGCATTAACATCTACCAGAAAGTTCATCAGTCAGCACCACAGTCACTATGACCATGGGTGCCTAAGGAGATAAAGTCTGTTCTGACCTAGTCCTGGTAACCTTTAGTTCTTGTCAGTCCAATGAAGTCAGCATCTGGCTTTTTATATAATGGAATATATTTGCACATAGTTTTTTCCTCATTTAAATTTTTGACCATTGCCACCAAAAGTGGAGAGGGTTCCTTTTTTCCTACAGCCCTTCCAGTATTTATTGTTGGTTGATTTCTTGATGGTAGCCATTCTTTCTGGAGTGAGATGGAATCAGTGTTGTTTTAATCTGTATCTCTTGAATGACCAATGATGTAGAACCTTTTTTCATGTATTTATTTGTCATTTGTATTCCTTCATCTGAGAAGTGTGCATTCATCTCTGATGCTCACTTTTGGTCTTTGAATTTGGAGGGTCTGATTTTTTTCAGTTCTTCATATGTTCTAGATATAAGTCCTTTGTCTGCCAGACCGTTAGCTAAATATTTTTGCACACTGTGGATTGTCTTTTCACTCTATTGGTGATTTCTTTGGAAGTACAAATACTTTTTAATAGGATGAGATCTCAGTTATTGATTCTTTGAAGTGTTTCCTGTGCAGTTTGGGTTTTGTCCATGAAGACTGTGGCTACCCCTATGTTTTCAAGATTTTGACATACTTCCTCTTGCAGTAGATTTAGTGTTTTTGCTTTAGTATTTAAATCTTTGATCTATTTTGACTTTAGTTTAGTGCATAGTGATAGACATGGGTCTATGTTTAGTCTTTGGCATGTAGAGAGCCAGTTTTTCCAGAACCATTCATTGAAAAGGCTATCTTTCTTCCAGCGAACATCTCTAGTCTCTTTGTCAAAGATAAGGTGGTGATGTAGACTGATGAAACCACCTTGGAAACCAGTCAGGAGATTCCTCAAAAAATTAGAATTAGAAGTCACATTTAACCAAACCATTCCCCTTCTGGATATTTTCCCAGAAGAACTGAAAACATCATACCGTATCAATATATGTGCACCTATGTTTATACCAGCACAATTTGTCATAGCAAAATCTTCGGAACAACACAAATTCCCATCAACTGAGGAATAGATAAGAAAAATGTGGTATTTTACACAAGGGAGTACTACTCAGCTATAAACTTGAGGCTTTTATTGATAAATGAATGCAACTAGAAACCATACTCATAAGTGAAATAAATCAGACCTGCATGTGTAAACATTGTATTGTCTTCCTAGTGTAAGAACCTGAAAGAGTAAATAAAACTGAAAGGTACAATAGATACTGTGAAAGGGAAAGAAACTGCTCAATAGGAAAGAACAACTGGGATGAGGGAAAGGAGAAAAAAAAGAAGAGAAAAAATATGTATATTTATATACACAAGATAGCTAAGATAATTGTACTACTAATTTCTATTGGTTTATTGAAAGGAACAGTTAATGCTTAATTGTTTGATAAATCTTGCATACCTACAATGGGTAATCTGAGCAACTACTTTGAAGATAACAATATGTAATACAACAACCATTGTTGATTTCCTATCATCTTTTTTTAAAATTTGCTATCATTTTTATAGTTTTTGTGTTGTTTCATTTTTGTCTTTTTTTTATTTTTTTGTTCTTTTCTCTTTAAAATAATAGAAAAGTACAGTAGAAAAAGAAAAAACTTTGCACAATTAAAGTTTTCTTGTCTCTAAAAAATATAAAGGTCTAAGTTCATATTTTTGCACTGTGACTATCAATTAACCTAGCAATATTTGTTGGAAGAATATCCTTTTTCCATTGTCTTCATACCTTTGTTAAAATTCAACGGCTCACAGATAAGTTTATTTCTAGGCCTCATTCTATTCAATTTTTCTATGTACCTCTCATTATGAAGGTATGACACCATCTTGAATATTGTAACTTTGTAGTAAGTTTTAAAATTTGAACATAAAAGCCCACAAAATTTACTCTTTTTCAATATCATTTTGGCTGTCCTGAATCTTTTCCACTTCCCATAAATTTTAGTATCCTATCACCAATTTCTTTTTAAAAGCTCAGCTAGAATTTTGGTAATAATCAACGTGAGTTTGTACATCAATTTGGGAATGTCTCCACTTATTTAGATCTTTAATTCTATATAATAATGTTTTGTTCTTTTCAGTATACAAAATTTATGATGCTTTTGTTAAACTTATTTCTAAATAGTTTTGTTGATTTTAATACTATTGTGTATATCTCCTGCTGAAGTGAGCATTTTTTAATACTATTGCTAATTGAATTATTTTTATTTCATTTTTTGGATTGCATAGTGTTGATAAATAGGGATATAATTTTTATGTATTGATGTAATAACCTGATATCTTACTCATCATATTAGTTAGGTGTAGCACATTTGTGTGCATGTTTTTATGTATGTACATGTGCATGTGTGTATGCATTTACATATTTCATAGGATTTAAGACCAGGTAATCTAGGTAGTGCTATCTTTTTTTCTCTGTCTCTCTCTCTCTCTCTCTGTCTGTTTGCCTCTCTCTCTTTTTGTGTCTGTCTCTGTCTCTCTTTCTCTGTCTCTCTCTCTCTCTCTCTGTCTCTCTCTCTCTGTCTCTCTCTCTCTGTCTCTCTCTCTCTCTCTCTCTCTCTCTGTCTCTCTCTCTCTCTTTCTCTCTGTCTCACTACCTGATTGCATGGGATTGAATTTAGGGTAAGTACAGTGTTTAACAGAAATGTTGAGGGCAAATTCTATGATTCTTTCCTAATATCAATGGAAAACCATTCAGTCTTTTATCATAAACTATTACCTTAACTGTAGTTTTTGTTTGTTTTGTAAATGCCCTTCATCAGATTGATTATTTCCTATTCCTACTTTGTTGAATTCATTAAAAAAAATCAAACAAGGCAAATGGTACATGCTTGTAATCTCAGCTACTCAACTACTCTGGAGGCTGAGGCAAGCATTTTAGTAAGGTGAGATTCCATTTATTGATTCTTTCTACTATTTTTCTTGTGGTCTGGGTTTTAGTTATGGAGTCTCTGCCCACACTTATGTCTTTGAGAAGTCTACCTACATTCTCTTCCAATAGACTTAATGTTTCTAATTTAATATTTAGATCGTTGGTCCACTTTCACTTTAGTTTAGTGCATGGTGATAGATATGGGCCTAGCTTGAGTCTTCAGCATGTGGAAAGCCACCTTTTCCAGCACCATTTAATAAAGATACTATCTTCCAGTGAACACATTTTGCTCCTTTGTCAAAGATAAGGTAGCTGAGTGTCTTTGGGGGATGCATCTGCTTCTTCTGTTTCACTGAACTTCAGGCCTTTTTATTTTGCCAATACCATGCTGATTGTATCAGAATCACTTTATAATATATGTTCAGGTCTGGGATTGTAATGCTCCCTGATTTGCCTTTGTTGTCCAGAATTGCTTTTGCTATTCTAGATCTTTTCTGGTTCCAAATGAATTTCAGGAATGATTTCTCTAAGCCTATGAGGTATGTTAATGGTATTTTCATTGGGGTTGCATTAAATCTGTATAGAAGTTTTGGAAGTATGACCATTTTCACTTTGATTCTTCCTATCTAAAAGCAAGAAATATCTTTCCATTTTCTGATATCCTCCTCAATATCCTTTTTTAGGGCACTGTAGTTTTCACTGTACAGATCTTTTACATCCTTTGTTAGATTACTACCTAATTATTTCATTTTTTGGATGATGTAATGAAGGATGTGCTTTTCCTAATTTGTCTCTCTGTGAGTTCATTGCTTGTGTAGAGGAATGCCGTTGACTTTTGAGTGTAAACTTTGTATGCCACTACACTACTGAATTTGGATGTTAATTCTAGAAGTCTTTTGGTGGAGTTTTTGAGATCTGCTATGTGGATCATATTGTTTGCAAATAATGAGAATTTAACTTCTTCCTTTCCTATCCTTATCCTTTTTATTTCATGTTCTTGTCTAATTGCTCTGGCTAATGTTTTAATGATTATTTTTCTATGGTCTCTTTCATTTGTTTTTTTCACTTCTGCTGCTATCATTTCAGAAAGTTCCATTTGTTGGCTCCCAATTTCCTCTATCTCTTTCTGTTCTGGACTTGTCCTGGGATGGGTGTTTTGGGATTGCATTTTGCTTCTTCATCTTGTCATTTTCTATTTTCTACATTTTTTGTTTTCTTTGTTGATGCTTTTAGCTTTCTAATATTATATAGCCTTAGTCACTGATGCTGACGCTTTCCTAGGAGGTGTCTGTTCCTCCAGATATCTCCTCTTGCCAGCATCACAGTCCTGGGGCACTGCAGGAAGAAAACAGCATGAATTTACACTTCTCTCACTATCACCACTGCCCCAGGGCAATGGGGAAAGCACTGACTGTGGACTTGTAGTCCTCTCATTGATACTGCCTTCACTATTCTCACAAGCACTCTCACTATTCTCTTCACTCTCTCTGCTGGAACTGTCAGCCCGGGAAAATGGAGGGTGTACAGGTTACAGGCTTAGTCTCCTCCAGCTGGCACTACAGACCTGGGGATGGAGGACATGCTGGGCACAGGCTTATACTGTTCCTGCTGGCACTGCTTTAACCATTTCCACTGGAACTGATGTTCATGCTTTCCCTGTTCTGGGAAAATGGAAGGAGCACAGGGTGCAGGCATACTCTCCTCCCACTGGCACTGCCGACCTGGGGCAATGGAGGATTTGCAGAGCATAGGCTTATACTCTTCCCACTGGCACCACTTTTACCTTCCCACTGGAACCACTGTTCCAGGAGAATGGAAGAGGTGCCAGGCATGGGTTTACTCTCTTCCTGCTGGCACCCAGAGCAATGGAGAATGAGCAGGGTACAGACTTATACTCTTCCTGCTGGCACCTCTTTCACCCTTCCCACCAGAACTGCCATCCCGGGACAATGGAGGGGGCACAGGGTGTGAGTTCACACTCTTCTTGTAGATTTATTCCAGTTATCTTCTCACAAAGTCATCCATTAGTTTTATTGGTTTTCTGTATAGTTCTGCTATCTATCCCATTGATTTGTGCAGTAATATTATTATCTTCTTTCTTCTTGCCTTGACTTTAGCTTATTCTTTTTCATCTACTTTATTAAAGTAGAAGTTTTATCAAGTAGAATCTTTAAAGTTTTAAAGTAGAATCTTTAATAAAGAAATATTTATTAAAGATTTAGGTTATTGATTTGAGATCTTTTATGATTTCTATCTAGAAGACCCCCAAGGCCTCATGCTTTTATAGGCTGGGCATTTGGGAAATGACTGGGCAATGGAAACTTGATGTACACTGATGAGTGTACACATCAGTACACTGATGAGTTTAGAGCTAAATGTGATGCTGAGAGGTGAAGCCTGGTCAGAGGAGGTGGGTCACCAGGGATATGACTTGGAAGGGTGGATCTTCCTCTCTCTCCACTTAATCTCTCTCTCTCTCTCTCTCTCTCTCTCTCTCTCTCTCTCTCTCTCTCTCTCTCTCTGTCTACTTCCCACCACTAGGCCATGAGAGGTTCCTCTGCCTTTCTGCCCAGCCTTGGATATAGCTAACTATGGACTTAAACCTCTACACACTGGGTTCGAAAATAAACCTTTCCTCTTTTAAATTGTGGGTGTTGGGTACTGTGTCTCAGTGATGTGAAAGCAACCAACACTATTTTATAGAGATGTACTTTTATAAAATTTTGTCTAAGAATTGATTTAGGTGTACCTGGTAAAATTTTCCTGTGCTATGTTTTGTTTTTATCAGCTCAAAATACTTTCTAATTTCTGTGACAATTTTTCTTAACCTACAGGTTTATGAATTTGTTTGACTTCCAGATATTTGAACATTTACAAATTTTCTTCTGATGCACATTCTTAGTTTAATTCCAATGTACTTTGAGGAGACAAATTGTATATATCTTCTGTTGTCTGGTTCTGAAATGTTACCCACTGGCTCATATATTAAAGGTTTGGTCACCAGCCCATGACAGTAATAATGAGCTGTTGAAACCTTTTGGAGGTGGGGCCAAGTAGATAGAAGTTATGTCATTCAGGCATGCTGTCAAAGGTATATTAATCTTCCTTTCTGTCTTTTTTTTCTCAGCCACCATGAAGTGGTTTCCTCTGCCATGTGGTCCCACCATGATGTATCATGCCACCATGAGCCCAGTACAATAAGGGAAAGGAGGCAGACCTCAAACTGAAACCACAAACAAAAATAAACTTTTCCCTTATTAATGTGATTATCTTAGGTAAATTGTCACAGTGATAGAAAGCTGACTAACATAAAATCAATTCTTAATTTTGAGGCTTGTCTTATGGTGTTCCACATAATTTGTATTTTAGAAGTTTCCATGTGGTTTTGAGAAGAATATATACTGTAGTTGTTAGTTGGAGCGTCCTAAATATGTCAGGTTTATTCTATACTTTGATCAAATATTCTATATTCTTTCCTATTTCTACCTCATTTTGCTATTCATTGTAGAGATGTGTTCATTAAAGTCTCCAAATATTATTGGTGAATATTCCATTTATGTCTTCAGTTTTATTACTTTTTGCTTCATGTAGTGTTGGGCTCTCTTGTTAGGTGAAGATATTTTTATTACTATCTTCTCCTGTTGAATTGATTGTTTATTCATTATAAATACCTACTTTTCTCTAATACAACTACTGATCTTAAGGTTTTTATCAGTATACATACTGATATATAATATATTAATATTTTTATCAGTATACATACTGCAGCTCTATTATGGGTACTGTTTGCAAGATAATTTCCAAAACTTTTACTTCAAATCTTTGTCTCTTTGAATACAAAGTATGTCTCCTGTATCTATGATTGTATCCTCTTATCAGTGTATATTATGATGGGTCTCTTTCAGCATATCATACATGCATAAACATACATTGATAATCCCCCCAATAACACTTTTGCCCTTCCCTCTCCTCTTCTCTATCCCTATTCCTCTTTGGTAGTAGTATATCATCTACTTTCATGTTTCTTCTCCCTTTTTCTGTTACTGTCATTTTTAGATTCCACATATGAAAGAAAACATCATATTTTTCTTTTAGAGTTGACATTTTGCTTGCTATGATTATGTCTAATTCCATTCATTTTTACTACAAATGGTATGATATCATCTTTTTCTGGCTGAATAATATTATTTATAATATATAATATTATATTTCATATATATATATACATATATAATCACATTTTCTTTATTCATTCATCATTGATGGGCACCTAGGCTGGTTCCACAGCTTACCTGTGGTGAATTTTGCTGTAACAAACATGGATATGCAAGTGTTTCTTTAAGGTGCTACTTTAATGCTTTCAGGAATATACTCAAGAGTGGTGCAGCTGGGTCAAATGGTAGTTCCACGTTTACTTTTTGAGGAACGCTACACTGGCTTCCACAGTGACTGTACTCAATTTTGTTTCCAACAACAGTATAGCAGTCTTCATTTTCCCCTCACATCTTTGCCAGCATTTATTCTTTTTTGTCTTCTTGGTGACAGCCATTCTGACTGGAGTGAAATAGAATCTCAATGTAGTTTTGATTTGCATTTCCCTTATGGTAAAAGTTTCTAGTAATTAGAGTTCAGTAGAGGACAGATTGAATATTCCACTTTGAGAACATGCAGGGCAAAAAAGATGAAAGATTACTCAGTGGTTACTTGTAGTCAGTGTCCTATCTATATTTCAGAGGGTCTTCCATTAACTGAGACCCTCCTCAGTGTGAGAAAGTCTCAAACAAAAGCCCCGTATGGAAGCCTCTGTGGGCTTTTAGATAGAACCAGGAAGCAAGGATAAAAGAAAAGTTTCTGTTTGGGCAGAAACTCATGTAGGGAATGGGGAAGGACAGAAAGTCAGGGTGGTTTGTTAAATGACTGATTTGGAGATCAATCTAAATAACAAATCAGAGTATAGGGAGAACGAAGGCCAGAGCATTCACTTCTTAAGGCAATGCATCTTGATTCTACTTGGACTTGTGGCCCTATAGGCTATCTTTTCATCTCTAACCATATATTCTGGAAGGTTTTGTGCATGTGGCTCCAAAAGTCCCTTACCTCTGCATATCCATCTCATACATACCTCTGGCCAATGGCCCAATAATTTAATATAAAATACATATGATATATAAAGGATTTATTAAGTAGGCTTACAGTGGCTACCTGTGAGATTAGAGGTGGAAGAATGTCAGATGGCCCTTTGTGCACTGGAGAGTCAGAGGATGCTGGAACTCACTGCAGAGTGCAGTGTGAGTCTGAGTTAGAAAACCAGAAGGTCCATGTTGGAAGGCTGAGAATCTTCTGAAAGCCTGAAGGAATTGGAGATGAAATCCTTCCATATTGTGCAGTGACAAAATTTGGAGCTCCTCCCAAGAAGCAAAAGGAAAGATTTATTTCTTCCATATCAATAGTAATACAAAAACCATTGTTAATTTCCTACCATTTTGTCTGTAACTCTGTATTGTTTGTATTGTTTTTACACTACTTTGTAAATGGATGTCTGTTTGTTAATATATTTTCTTCCTTTATTTTTAAAATAAAGTAAAAGATTTATTCCTTCCTCCCCTTTTTTATTCCATCCAGGCTGCAAGCCTATTGGTTCCTGCCACCCACATCCAAGGTAGGTCTTCCCTCCTCAGTCCACAGGTCAGTCATCCACAGACTATGCTCTTGCTAATCTGCTTAACATTCCTTAATCCATTCAAATTGACCTTTCACAATTAACTACCACAATCAACTCCTTGTCAATCTGGCAAACAGATACATCTTATACCATACTTTTCAAATATAATAGCAATTCATAATTATGCTTAATGTGATACAACTGTCTTGTGCACAAATGGATATGCACTAATTCCTTTCCCAGAATAGAAGGCTGTTTTTGTTTCGATGATGGTTACTTTTCTCTTAATATTTCATGACTTTTACATTGTAATATAGATTCAATAATACTTAACAATCAATATTAAGTCTAGCAACATTATGTTACAAAAAAGAAAACATAGGTACCTGCTTAATGTATATGAATATATACAAGAGTATTAACAAAATAGGAAAGAAAAATTACAATCTTTGTGTCTGTAACTGACATGTCATGACATATCATGTACCTTGACAAGGTACAAGGTATTTATAACTACCTTGTACAATTCATTCTATACTTTCTTGACTTTCAGCACCATTCCCTGTACCAAAATCTGTCTTAGTCACCTTTCTCATTCCTGGGAAACAACACTGAAGACTAAGTGTTAAAGGAGAGTTTTATTTTGGCTCATAATTAGAGTCCATAGTACCTTCTTCTGAGGCAGGATAGCATGGCAAAAAGGCATGGTGGAGAAATGCTGCTTATGGCATGGTGGACAAGAAGCAGAGGGAGGAGGAGCTGGGAAGACGGTTTTAACATTCTGGGTCATGCCCACAGTGACTTGCCTCTTCTGACCAGGCACCACTTCCTAAGAGCAAGTCAGCTGTAATGCCCCTATTGTGCAATCGCCTTACAAAGGCGATCCTACCTACGATCACATGAGGCTTTAGAGGAATGCCTAGATATAAACTATAGCAAAGATGTTCAACTATTTTTCATATATTTATTGACAATTTGCACTATTGCACCTTTTTAAAAAATTCTGATAGATGCTACATTTTTATTTTAAAGATAAAGAATGAAAACAGAATAACAAGCACACATACATTTACAAAATAATGCAAAAACAGTACAAGCAATACTGAATTTCAGACAAGGTAATAGGAAATTAACAATGGTTGTTGTATTACATATTGATATCTTCAAATTGGTTACTCAGATAAACAAATATAGGCATGTAAGATTGATCAAACAATCAAACATTAACTGTTCCTTTCAATAAAGCCATAGAAGTCAGTAGTACAACTATGCTAGCTATCCTGTGTATACATACATACATAATTTCCCCTTCTTTCTCTTCTCTTTTCCCTCATCTCAGTTGTTCCTTAAGATGTTGCATTTTTATTGGATATCTTAATCCATCCACACTAAAATATTTTTTTAAAAATTAATTGACATAATAAGTATACATACTTATGGAGTGGACTGACATTTCAACACCTTATATAATGTGTTATTACTTGATCAGAGCAATTGGCATATCAATCACCTCTCAAACATCTAAAATCTCTGTGTAGGGAACATTCAAAATCTTCTCTATGTGCTATTTTGAAATCTAAATTAATGGTTTTCAGGCATAGTTATCCTACTGTCTTGTGGAATACTGGAAGTTATTCCTCCTTCTATCCACTTGCATCTCTGTATCCACTAACTATACTTATTTGACCCCTATCCTCTCCCCAAAACCCTTCCTAGGCTGTAGTAACCACTATTCTATGCTCTACTTTTTTGAGATAAACTTCTTAGCTTCCATATGTACAGGAGACCAGGAGGTATTTGTCTTTCTGTAACTAATTTCAGTTACTATAATGTCTTCCTGTTCCAGCCACACAACTACAAATAAACTAATTCCATTTTTTATGGTAGAATCATATTTTCTTATGTTTATATATCATATTTTTCCTATTTTGAAGCTCATTTTCTTTATTTATAACACCATTGGTGGACATTTAAGCTGAACCCATACCTTAGTTATAATGAGTAATACTTCAATAAACGTTAAGTATAGCTATCACTTTTAAATATTCATTTGAATTTCTTCAGCAACTGTACACACACAGCACTGGTATTGCTAGATCATCTGGTAGTTCTATTTCCAATTTGTAAGGAACCTATGTAATGTACCAATTGACTGTACCAACTTACATTTCCATCAATACACTTTAAGTGTTCTCTTTTTACTACATCCTCATTAATACATGTTATCTTTTATTATTTTTAAGTAGAGATCAAAACCAGTGTGAAGTGACATCTTATTGTGGTTTTGAGTTGCACTTGCTAATTAGTGAATTTTTTTTCATATATCTTATTTGGAGAAACATCTTTCCAGGTTATTTCTCTACTTTTAATTTGGATTATTTGATTTTTTGCTTTTGAGTAGTTTGAGTTCCTCATATATTCTGAAAATCCTTTTTTAATGAAATGTATGTAAATATTTTCTCTCATTCTATGTGATGTGACCTCTTAATTCTGTTGATTGATTACTTTGCTGTGCAATGCTTTTTAGTTTGACATAACCCAACTTGTCAATTTTTGCTTTTCTTTTCTGTACTTTTGGGATAATATAAAAATGTTCAGTGAGACTAGTGTCTTATAGCTTTCCCCCTATGTTTTCTCCCTGTAGCTTTATAGTTTTGGTCTCACTTTTAACTAGTTGCCCAATTTTGAGTTTGTTTACATTGAGAGATAGAGGTCTGATTTTATCTTTCTACAATATGCATATGCATGTCCAGTTTTCCCATCATCATTAATTGAAGAGATCATTTTTTCTCCAATGTTTGTTCTTTGTGCCTTTGTCAAAATAAATTTGTTATGAATACATAAAGTCATTTTTGTGTTCTCTATTTTCTTTCATTGTCTAAGTGTATTTTCACCAGTATTGGTTATATTAACTTTGTAGTATGTTTTGAAAGTGGGTGTTGTAACGACTTCAGCTTTGGTTTTTTTGCTCAAGATTGCTTTGCCTACTCTGGCTCATATGTACAGGAGTTGTCTCCATTTCTGTGAGGAATGTCCTGGATATTTTGATAGATGTTTCCTTGAATCTGTATATAACTTTGAATAGCATGGACATTGTAACAACAATATTTCTCACGTTCCATGAACATGAGTTGTTTTTCCTTCATGTGAGAATGTGTCTTCTTCAATTTCTTTCATCAGTGTTTCAAAATTTCATTTCAGAGTTATTTCAACTCCTTTATTCCTAGGTATTTATTCCTAGGTATTTTATTTTAGATAGGTATTGTAAATGGTACTGAGATAAGGAATAGTTAGGAGAAATTCCTGGAAGGAGGAGGCCTAAAAGCCAGAAGGAAAAAAAGAAGTTTGATCTCCAAAAACCACAGAGTGTGCCTGGATCTGACAGCAAGAATACAGCTGGAAGACAAGAAGGTGTATGTACTATGGACTTCTGGGGGGCTCAGGATAAGCTTCCTAGAAACCAGAAAGAGCATGCACCTCTAATGATTAAGACATACCCAAGGATAAGTACAATACAGAATATCCTAAACAAACAAGTCAGCCTAATTCAATTATAATTCATTGAGATCTCATTTACATTGTGGATTTGACTCCCACATTGGGCCTTGGGCACCATGACAGTACCTTAGTGGTCCATACTGGGACAAAACCTCCCCCATCCAACAGAAAGGAGACTTGTCCCTGTTTGGAGTGAATTGCCTTGCCAGTTCAAGTAATAACTGCCTCCTATCCAAGAACAGGGGATACTTTTTCACTTTCTGATGTCTTCTCCAATCTCCTTTTTTATTGTAGAGGTCTTTTTATAAAAAATAAATAAATAAAAGAAGGAAAACATTGTTAGTAAACAGACATCCATTTACAAAATAGCATAAGAACAATACAGATTTACAGACAAAGTGGTAGGAAATTAACAATGGTTGTTGTATTACGTACTGATATCTTCAAAGTGGTTTCTCAGGAAAACAAATACAGACATACAATAGTGACCAAACAAGTAATCTTATTGTAGAGGTCTTTTACTTTCACTTCCTTGAATAGATTAATTCCTTAGTATTTAGTTTTTCTTGATGCTATTGTGAATAGTATTGTTTTCCTAGTTTTGTTCTTAGTGAGTTCATTATTGGTGTACAGGAACATTATTGACTTCTGTGCATGGATTTTGTATCCTGCTACAATACTGAAATTGGTGATTAATTCTACCAGTCTTTTGGTGGAATTTTTTGGGTCTTCTATATAGAGAATCTTGTCATCTGCAAATAATGATAATATGGCTGTTTTTCTTTCCTATGCATATCTGTTTTATTTCTTGCTCTTGCCTGATTATTATGGCTAGTGTTTTGAGTATTATTTGAACAAGAATGATGATAGTGGACATTCTGTTTTGTTCCTGGTTTTACATGGAAAGCTTCCATCTTTTTCTGATTTAATATGCTCTTGGTAGTAGGTTTGTCATAAATAGCTATAATCAGATTGAGAGAAGGTCTTATTTTCTTCAGAGCTTTTCTTAATCATGAATGGATTTTGCATTTCCTTAAAGGCTTTTTCTATATACTTTGAGAAGATCATATGATTTTTTTCTTGCTCCTATTTGTGTACCGTATGACCTTACTGATTTGTGAATGTTGCATCACCCTTGCATCACTGGCATAAAACTTATGTTTTGGTGAATTTCTGCATTCTGCTTTCCAGTATCCTGTTGAGTATTTTTGTGTCTATTCCATTAAAGAGATTGGCCTTTAGTTTTGTTTCTTTGTTTGTTTGTGGGTTTTGGTTGCATCCTTTTCTGGTTTTGAAACCAGGGTAATGCTTCCAGGAATGACTTTGGGAATGCCATCTTCTTTTCAATTTTATTAGAGAGTTTGAGGAGCATTGGCATTAAATGTTTCCTAAAGTTTTTGTAGAAATCAGCAATAAATCCATTGGGCCTTGGGGTTTTTTTCAAGTTGGTAACTTTTTTAAATTACTGATTCAATTTCATTACCTATTACTGGATTATTCAAGGTTTTTATGTCATCTTTGTTCAGTTTCGGTAATTTATATGTACCTAGGAATGTGTTCATTTCTTCTACATTCTCCAATTTATTGAAGCACAGGGTTTTTTAGTAATAATCTGGATTTCAGTGAGGTCCACTGAAATTTTGTTTTTTCTTGTATAATTTTTAAAATTTGAGTATTTTCTTTGCTTTTTGATGAGATTAGATAAGTGTTTGCATTATTGTTTATTTTTTCAAAAATCAGCTCTTTGATACATTGATTCTTTATATTGTTTTTAAGACTCAATCATTAATATCTGGTCTAATCTTTGTAATATCATTTCTTGTTGCTCTAAGTTTGCATTTGGATTGTAATTGTTTTAGTAGGACCTGAACTGCACCATTAGTTTATTTGTTTGGACTCACTCTTTTTCTGAGATGGGCATTTATAGCTATAAATTTCCCTCTTAGGTCTGTTTTCATTGTTCCATAGGTTTTTATATGTTGTACTCGCATTAACATTTGATTCTGATTAACAGTTGATTAGAAACTGTCTAATTTCACCTTGATTTCTTTTGTGGCCCATTGATTATTCAAGGGGATACTGTTTGATTTTAATTTGTTGGCACAATTTCGGTGATTTCTTTTGTCGCTGATTCATAGTTTCATTGTAATGTGATATAATAATATCACACATGCAATAATTTCAATTTTTTGCATTTGTCAGAATGTTTTATGGGGTACCATGTGGTCTATTTTGGGGAGAGTCTCATGTCCTGCTGGACAATGTATATTCTGTTGTTGGGTGGAATACTCCATAGATATCTATTAATTTCATTGTTCAAAGATTTGTTTCAATTCTGATATTTCTTTGTTGAGTTGTTTTGATCTGTCTCTTTGAGACAGCGGGATATTGAGGTCCCCCATTGTAATTGTTTTTGTATTTAACTGATTTTTTCATGTCCATTATTGTTCATTTTATGAAGTTGAGCACATTGGTTAAAATTGTTATTTCTTCCTGTTGAATTGTTCTCTTAAATAATATATAATGGCCTTCTTTATGTCTTCTGATCACTTTTGGCAGTGGCCTACATGGGAAGATAGACTACCTCTTAAAGTTGTAGAATTTCCTCCTTGTAACTTATGGATGATTGCTTATTAGTTAGCATGTCCTTTTCATTCCAGACTCATACATGGGAATGTACCATCAGAAAGCATATTTGGAGTCTGTATATATAATCTTCAGCTTTTTGCCCTTTCCTAATATTGGTGCCTAAGTAAGAGCTATTAGCTCTGCCTTTTCAGCAAAGGTCCCTGGGGGAAGAGGTTTGGCTTCATTGAAATGTTGTGGACTGACAAGGGCATAATCTTCCTTTTAATGTCCTTCTTGGATGAAGCTACTTCCATCAATGAACTGCACCTCCTCAGAGTCTTAGAGGGGCTAGCCATTGATGTCCTGCCTGCTTACATAGTTGTGGGAGACTACTTGTTCACAAGAGGGGCTAATGTCTGGGCCTGTAGGCATTAAAGAGTCAGAAATAAAAGTAGTGTGAGTTTTTATAAGAACCATAGGTGTGTCTAAAAGCATGGCCTAATACTTGGTAAGCTTCTTCTCTCTTAACAAGTAAACTTTGGTCTTAAGAAATGCTGTGGCCTGATAGGGAGTCACAACTTCTAGCTTCTGTCCTAAAATCTTCCTCTATTAGCATAGCGGTAGCTACTACTGCCCTCAGGCAGGGCTTTCAGGAGCCACTCCATCTTTTTGAAAAGTATGCAACTAGGAAGACATCTTATCCCGGCCTTTGGGTCAAGACACACAAAGCAATTCTCTTTTCTGATATATGAAGTAAGAAGATTTAAGTGAGGTGTTTTAATATACCATGCAGTAGGATCCACCTGTTGGATAATTTGGTCAGGGAGACCTGGTATAGCCTTGTAATGGTTGGTTGATTGTGTCAAGTTGAGAAGTTTAAAAACTTAACTAAGTCAGCTCAGCAAATTTACACCCTAGGATGTACAGGATCTACCCTAGGGCAGCTTGTCATCTGGGTGGTATAAATGGAAAATGAAGAAAGACAAATATGCTTCTGCTCTTTGGAGGAGCTCCAGTCTTTGCCTTCAGTTTGGAAGTCATCTCCTGGCTTGTAGTGAAGATTCTTTGGCTTCTGCCTTGGATCATTCAGCCTTCCAGTATAGACTCTTCAGCCTTCCATTGCAGACCCATTAGCCTCCTGATAGAGACTTGCATGATGCACTGCAGTGAACCCAAGACCTTAGACTTAAACCATTATTCTCTGTACTGTACAGACACCTTCTGCATGCTTCCTCATCCAACTCTGTGGGTGATCATCATAAGACAACCTTGTAATTTCTTATACATTTGTATATCTTGTATTATACCTGTTTCTCTAGTAAAACACTGACTGATACAAGTCCCAACAACTAAATTCCATTTTAGTCTTTGTCAAAATTTGAGAATTTGAAATCTCTTCCTAGCAAGGCAGTGGGATGCTATGGGACAATTACAAACTCTGTTTGTTTGTTTGTTTGTTTGTCTGTTTGTTTTTTTGAGACAAGGTCTTGTTATGCAGTTCAGGCTGGCCTTGACCTCACTATATAACCCTCACTTGCCCTGAACACATGGTGATGCTTCTGTGTCTGTCTCCTGAGTGCTGGGAGTGTGTCACCATTCCCAACTGATAATTATCAACCTACGATAAAACATTTGCCCTTCAAAGTTATATATCAGAGGAGATGTAAAAACATATCTCCAACTAGAGTTCCTCTCAACCCCAGTTATGGCTATAGATATAAGGAAATTTATAGAGAAAGTAACCAAGACAGAATTTGGTACCAGTGGTGTGGGGTTGTTGCTGTTACTATACCTGACCATGTGGTTCAAGAACCTTTGGAAATGGCTTGTAGGAAGAGTTTGGAAAGGTTCAGAGATGTCTCCTGAAAGAGATGCGCTAGAACAGCTTCAGCTGTTCTGTCTGGGAGATTCTGGTGAGAGCTCAGAAGACCAGAAGGCCAACAGAAATCCAGCCAATAAAGAGCAGGTTTGGAAGATTTCTGTTGGAAAGGACTGCATTGGTTGTTGGACTCCAGATGACATATGTTATGGCTTGGCAGAAAGTTTGTCTGCATTTTGCTCATGTCTAGAGACTTTGCCTAAGACTGAGATTAAGGGCGGCAGCAAACCGATTAACCTGGCAAAAGAAATTTCAAGGCAGTTGAATGTTGGGGAAGTGGCATGGCTATTGTCGGGGGCTTTTAGCCAGATTTGTATTGAGAATCAAGAGCAAAGAGTCCAGCAGGATGATTTAAAATGTGAGTTTGACCAGAAAGGGAACTCCATCTAGAGGTCCCAGTCAACCCAGCTATTCCCCTTCTGGATATTTTCCCAGAAGACCTGAAAACATCATATTACCATGATACATGTGCACCCATGTTTATAGCAGCACAATTTGTAATAGCTAAATCATAGAAGCAACCCAAATGTCCATCCACAGAGGACTGGATAGAAAAACTGTGGCATTTTTACATAATGGAATATTATTCAGCTATTAAGAAAGACAAACTCGAGGCTTTTATAGGCAAATGGTCACAATTAGAGACCATACTCATAAATGAAATAAATCAGATGTGCATGTGCAAACAGCGCATTGTATCATCAGTGTAAGAACCTGAAGGTGAGAATATAAATTAGGAGGTATGAAAGGAAACTGCTCAAAAGTAAAGAGCAATCAGGATGAAGGGAAGGAGAAAAGGAAGAAAGGGATAGCTATGTAAGTATGTATATATGTGCAGGATGGCTAACATGGTTGCACTATTGTCTCATGTTGCTTTAATGTAAGGAACAATCAATGATTAGTTGTTTAATCAATCTTGTGTGTCTATTTGCATTATCCTGAACATACACTTTGAAGTTATCGATGTGTAATACAACAACCATTGTTAATCCTCTGCTACCTTATCTGTAATTCAGTTTTGTACTGTTCTTGTGCTACTTTGTGTCTGTTTGCTAATGTTTTTGTTCTTTTACTTTTAAAATAAAAAAAAAGAAAGGAAGCTCCAGAAAAGCTGTGGACTGCAAAGATAAGACTGAGGAGATCTCTATTGCTATGAAGGAACAAAAGAATGGAAAAGATGGCCTGAGGGCATCACAAGCAGCAAGTCTCCATTCTTTGCCGCCTCAAAACTGCAAAGGTGAAATACCTTGCCTTGAGAAGGAAGCCAAAGAGTACCATGTTCCAGAATGGTGGCGGCAGCCGTACCAGGTTCCAGAATGGAGGAAGCATAAAGAATTTGTTCCTCAGAATTGGATTCAGTGTGCCCAGTGATTCAGGCACTCAACCACTATGGTCAAGAGAGAGGAAAGTTTGGCTACTGCTCCCGGTGGCAGCAGACCTTGGCATCATCCACGTGGCCCTGGCTTTAGGTGCATGGAGAATGCAAGAGTTTGGAGGTTACAGAGGCTCCCACCCAGATTTCAGAAGGCCTGGGAGGCCAGGCAATGTGCCCCTGAAAGGGCAATATGTGAGGTTGTGAGTATGAAGCAAAAGGTGCCCTGGAAACCTCAGAAGTTTAGAAAAGACAGGACCATGAATCATCTAAGGAAAGCTGCAAGGAGGGAGCAAAGCAGGCCTGAGAGAAGCCATGGAGGCTGTAACCACCAGAAGCGCCATAGGGGTGGACTCATGCAAGCTCTTTGGAACTCACAATGTACAACATGTTGCTTCAGATGCTGGATGTGGAGTTACAGGACATAATGTTAACCCTGCTGGATTTTGGACTTGCTTTGGTCCCAATGTTCTATATTCCCCTGTTGGTACCTTTTGGAATGGTAATGTTTATTTTCTGCCTTTAAATGTTGGAAGTGTTTAATTTTTGTTTGTATGGGGCAAAATGTTATGGTTCTAATATAAGCATATCTTTGTGTCAGGAAACTGATTTAAGGAAATGTGTCTGATTGCCAAGTTGGTAAGGGGTGGAATGTTATGGTTGATACATTGTGTCAACTTGGGGAGTGTAGAGGTTTGGCTGAGTGACTCAGCAGGAAGCCAGGGTGCTTACTTTGTACACATCCTGAGCCTGTGGGAGAGGAGGGCATGGAGATTGTACACAAACTGTAAGCTAAATAAACCTTTCCTTCCTTCATTTTGGGTGTTGAGTATTTTGTCTCAGCAATGAGAGAAAAGTAACTAAGACAGGTCTTTACTTCTAATAGCTTAACTGCTATTCTAGTGAGCAAGTCCAGTCTGGTGCTTCCCCAAATGTCTGCATGGAGGGAAGGGATAGATGTTTTTCCATCTAATCAAAGGTCATCACCCCCATTATGTGTGGGGCCTGGGGAGGGCTCTGTT